>JBBGZY010003356.1:0-45245 GCA_037952925.1 Lithobates clamitans | reverse complement strand
CCAAACAACCCCCACCATCAACGCCTGCTCAACATTCCTGCAGCCCTGCCAGCAATGCCCACGCAACCCACCTCTTCCGAACTCCCTCCGCCTTCCTTGCTGCTCTTCACCGTACTTCTAGCCGCCACCGGCTTGACTGGATCCTAGAAGAAACACAAACACATCCTGAAGGAACTTCCATAGACTTTATTACACACAGCCTGCTATAGATCACATGACTCGGGGGGATATACAGCACATTTATGTATAATTTATTATTATGTATTAAGTATTCAGACCCCCTTCACTATTTTCAATGTCATGTTGCTGCCGGATACCATTGTTTACATTCATTCTTTTTTCCCTCATTAATTACTTACCTGTACATCATTTCGTGCAACGCTGATTGGCCAGAGGGGGAGCCAATCAGTGGTTCTGGTGGACACGATGTCTGCCGGCCACCCACAATCGCTCCCCAGAGAGAGAGAGAGAGAGAGAACGGGGGTCTGCGATGTAAACAAAGCAGATGGCCGTCCTGTCAGGTATGAACAGAGAGATTAAACCGTAAGGTGCATATAAATAGTGAGACTTAGAACAATGTTTGATGATGTGGGCTGACGGCCCTTCGGTTGACTGTTAATAAAACAAATACGTGAAGTTCATAAAAGTACAAACGATCCAATATTGTAAAAACCAACGTGCTCTGTGAATGTCCTCATCACACAATACAATTCATGAGGTAGATCCTGAGGAAGACCAGAGTCCTATAACCTTCATCAACCAACTGTTCCACAGAGCCTTATGATAGGAAACCCCCCAGAAGATGTGACCATGTCTGATAGAAAAGGGTCCTTCCACCATTAAAAATACCAGAGGGATAGATCTCTCTTTTTAGGGAGATCCAATATGCAGGTTGCTTTTACCCCCCGCCACGGGTCTCTATGATAAGCAGCCAGGTGTCCCAGATCTTCCACTTCTCAAAATAGTTAACATTCCCCATGTAAGGATAAAAAGGGCTTCCATAGTGAAGTTCAATAAAAAATCTATTAGGTTAAAACAGTAATGCACTTACACTTAGCCAAATAAGCGATAGCGTATATGTTGTATTCGAGCCGGCCGGCTCTCAATGTCTGCTCGTTGCTTCCGGGACCTTGCGCTGTTTGTGGTGACATCAGCATGCCGCTCCTCCCCATGCCGTTTCGTCACAACTGACATCGTCCTGGGGCACGGGCGGCGTGCTGACTCACCGCCATATATAGTCTACTACATGTAAAGGAACGCCCAGCCCTGAGCTCCGAGTGTCCCCAATGCAAAAAACGCCATCTTGGAAGAGGGCAGCTGCCCACATGAAATGGGACCTAAACGAGTGTGCGGAGTGACTACTTCCAAACCAAAACACATATCCGAAAAGTGTATGTCCCATAAGCAGCTAGACCAGAGGGGAAAACAATACAATCCAAAAAACGCACTCGGTTCTATTCATGGATGCAATGTCCCCTGGTATAACCTCCTAGCATCCGATCCTCCAGCCACACCTAGCGGTTCCTAGATGCGTAAACGTGCTGCCGTTAAGCCGCCGTATCCATCCTAAATTAAATATACCAAAATTGTAATTGAATATAAAAAATGTAATTGGATATAAAAGAGAAAAATTACATAAAATATGATATACCACAATTTATGTAAAAAAAGAGAAAAAAGAAAAAAACGCGGTGGTATATCATATTTTAAGTAATTTTTTCCTCTTTTTTATATCCAATCCTAGAGGTGTGGCTGGAGGATCAGATGCTAGGAGGTTATACCAGGGGACATTGCATCCATGAATAGAACCGAGTGCGTTTTTTGGATTGTATTGTTTTCCCCTCTGGTCTAGCTGCTTATGGGACATACACTTTTCGGATATGTGTTTTGGTTTGGAAGTAGTCACTCCGCACACTCGTTTAGGTCCCATTTCATGTGGGCAGCTGCCCTCTTCCAAGATGGCGTTTTTTGCATTGGGGACACTCGGAGCTCAGGGCTGGGCGTTCCTTTACATGTAGTAGACTATATATGGCGGTGAGTCAGCACGCCGCCCGTGCCCCAGGACGATGTCAGTTGTGACGAAACGGCATGGGGAGGAGCGGCATGCTGACGTCACCGCAAACAGTGCAAGGTCCCGGAAGCAACGAGCAGACATTGAGAGCCGGCCGGCTCGAATACAACATATACGCTATCGCTTATTTGGCTAACTGTAAGTGCATTACTGTTTTAACCTAATAGATTTTTTATTGAACTTCACTATGGAAGCCCTTTTTATCCTTACATGGGGAATGTTAACTATTTTGAGAAGTGGAAGATCTGGGACACCTGGCTGCTTATCATAGAGACCCGTGGCGGGGGGTAAAAGCAACCTGCATATTGGATCTCCCTAAAAAGAGAGATCTATCCCTCTGGTATTTTTAATGGTGGAAGGACCGTTTTCTATCAGACATGGTCACATCTTCTGGGGGGTTTCCTATCATAAGGCTCTGTGGAACAGTTGGTTGATGAAGGTTATAGGACTCTGGTCTTCCTCAGGATCTACCTCATGAATTGTATTGTGTGATGAGGACATTCACAGAGCACGTTGGTTTTTACAATATTGGATCGTTTGTACTTTTATGAACTTCACGTATTTGTTTTATTAACAGTCAACCGAAGGGCCGTCAGCCCACATCATCGAACATTGTTCTAAGTCTCACTATTTATATGCACCTTACAGTGTAATTTCATCATTCTTATATTTATAGCGCAGCTTTACCTACCCCGATTGTTTATAGTGTGTATCAGCTTTACTTACCCGGATTGTTTATAGTGTGTATCAGCTTTACCTACCCCGATTGTTTATAGTGTGTATCAGCTTTACTTACCCTGATTGTTTATAGTGTGTATCAGCTTTACTTACCCCGATTGTTTATAGTGTGTATCAGCTTTACTTACCCGGATTGTTTATAGTGTGTATCAGCTTTACCTACCCGGATTGTTTATAGTGTGTATCAGCTTTACCTACCCGGATTGTTTATAGTGTGTATCAGCTTTACCTACCCCGATTGTTTATAGTGTGTATCAGCTTTACTTACCCTGATTGTTTATAGTGTGTATCAGCTTTACCTACCCCGATTGTTTATAGTGTGTATCAGCTTTACTTACCCCGATTGTTTATAGTGTGTATCAGCTTTACTTACCCGGATTGTTTATAGTGTGTATCAGCTTTACCTACCCGGATTGTTTATAGTGTGTATCAGCTTTACCTACCCCGATTGTTTATAGTGTGTATCAGCTTTACTTACCCGGATTGTTTATAGTGTGTATCAGCTTTACTTACCCCGATTGTTTATAGTGTGTATCAGCTTTACTTACCCCGATTGTTTATAGTGTGTATCAGCTTTACTTACCCCGATTGTTTATAGTGTGTATCAGCTTTACCTACCCGGATTGTTTATAGTGTGTATCACCTTTACCTACCCGGATTGTTTATAGTGTGTATCACCTTTACTTACCCGGATTGTTTATAGTGTGTATCAGCTTTACTTACCCGGTTTGTTTATAGTGTGTATCTCACGTGAAGTTGCAGCTGATTTACTTTTTAATTATCCATTCAATTGAATTTTGGATGAATGGTTGAGATTGGTCTCCACTTCTGATGAACAGAGAGATCGTGTGTTCCTGACATATCACGTCACCGGCCCCAAATAAATAAATAGTCCATAAAAATATCCCAAAGTTCATTGATTGGTTGCACAAAAGTTCTCTCATCTACATACACTTATTGGGAAGTTTATTACCAAAAACATGTAGCAGAATACATATTGGGATAAATTGATGAAGAAACTTGATTTTTTTCCTTTTTTTTTTTTTTAAATTGGATTTTATAGTAGAAAGTAAAAGAAAAAAAATGTATTGTCGCTCTTTTTTGCTTCTAGCGCAAGAAAAAAAAAAAAAAAAACGCTTGAGTGCTTTCGTCATGAACCACTTCCTCCCAGTCCAAATATATATATCAGATATTCCAACCACTGATAACAACAAACAAGACAACACTCGTTTGGTTGCTGAACATGGACTGTTTATTGAAAACACAGGTTATACTCTGGACAATCCCCCAATCCCCCCACCAATCTACATACACTTCCCATAATATCCAAGGCAGACAGACAGAAGAGAACATCAGAATACAGCCACACCCCAAGCTGGCAGAGACCATCATGGCCTCCTTAATAATATCCTTTACATAACAGAATATCTTCCTAAATGCTTGTAGCTCCCTCAAATGCCAGGGCCCATAGTCGTGTACCCGGGTCCCCCGGGGCCCATAGTCGTGTACCCGGCTCCTCCAGGGCCCACAGTCGTGTACCCGGCTCCTCCAGGGCCCACAGTCGTGTACCCGGCTCCTCCAGGGCCCACAGTCGTGTACCCGGCTCCTCCAGGGCCCACAGTCGTGTACCCGGCTCCTCCAGGGCCCACAGTCGTGTACCCGGCTCCTCCAGGGCCCACAGTCCTGTATCCGGCTCCTCCAGGGCCCACAGTCCTGTATCCAGCTCCTCCAGGGCCCACAGTCCTGTATCCGGCTCCTCCAGGGCCCACAGTCCTGTATCCGGCTCCTCCAGGGCCCACAGTCCTGTATCCGGCTCCTCCAGGGCCCACAGTCCTGTATCCGGCTCCTCCAGGGCCCACAGTCCTGTATCCGGCTCCTCCAGGGCCCACAGTCCTGTATCCGGCTCCTCCAGGGCCCACAGTCCTGTATCCGGCTCCTCCAGGGCCCACAGTCCTGTATCCGGCTCCTCCAAGGCCCACAGTCGTGTATCCGGCTCCTCCAGGGCCCACAGTCCTGTATCCGGCTCCTCCAGGGCCCATAGTCCTGTATCCGGCTCCTCCAGGGCCCATAGTTGTGTATCCGGCTCCTCCAGGGCCCATAGTTGTGTATCCGGCTCCTCCAGGGCCCATAGTCGTGTATCCGGGTCCCCCAGGGCCCATAGTCATGTATCCGGGTCCTCCAGGGCCCATAGTCGGTAGGCAAGAGGCTAGCATTCAGTCCCCTCCAAAAGCCTCTGTCCCGGGTGAGTCTATCACATTTCTCCCCCATTAAAGGTTGACTAACAAGGTCCCAGACCTCCACCTGGTCTGGACATGCGTTATTCAGGCAGAGTGAAGTCACATAGTCAGTCTGCAGGATCCCCAATCTTGGCTGCAAGGATCAGTTGACCTCAGTAGGTGTGGGGCAGAGGTCACTGACTCTGTCCAGCTGTCAGTGCTTCAGCTGGGTGGTTTTTAACATTTCGGGGCTCGGTCTGCTGCTGGGCAGAGGGGTCGATCACCCCAGCTTCCTGAAGCTGTAGAGACACTGTAGGTGCGAGGCAGAGGCCAGCGGCGCTCTGCCCTGTTGCCAGCACTTCTGCTGGGCACTCCACATCATCCGCTTCGGCTGACCGTCCTCCACGCCCAAACTGTGTAGCTGTCATTGGGGAGGTGAGCTGGCTGCTTTTCCCTCATCTGGATGTTGGGACGATATGTCTCTGGTACTGTCTCCCAGGTGCACGGATCTTTGCTGGGGAGGAAAGACCGCTTCCTCCACCCCCGGCCAACTGTTGGTGAGGGGCGATGAACACCTCCTCTCCCTTCTCCCCCTGTATCTGCTGCTGGGAAGTGAACACCACCTTCTCACCCTGAGCCTCCGAAACTGCCACAGATGTGGGGCAGAGGTCTTGGACCCTCTGTTCAGTGACCAGAACTTCAGCTGGGGAAGTTCCTTATAACTCCACAGATGCTGCTGTTGGTTCTGGGCAGTGCTCCGTGATGTTCTGCCCTGATGCTAGCCCTTTTGCTGGAGGCTCACTCAGTTGTTCTTCCTCAGCAGAAAAGTCAATCAAATCACAAGTCTCTGGAATTGCTGAAAATCCAGGGCACGGGTTGGCTGCACTTGGGCCCAGTGCCAACACTTTGGCAGGTGACTCATAATCTATAACATCCTCTGGTGAACGGTCAATTAAATCCATACATTCTGTGGTCTGTGGCTGGAGAGATGATCCGACTGCTCCATCTCCGGTACCCTCATCCAGCTGCTGAACAGACGCATTCCTCCATCCAAGATCATCTCATGCAAAAACAGGATCATCAAAGGTCAGTCAGCAATTGCTGCATCCACAAGACCTCCGTGTCCATAGCTGAGGGGGCAGGTTGGCAAAACACACACTGATACTCTGCCATATTGCCGACTCTTCAGACAGGATTTCAGAGTTGTCAGCTGGTATTTCCTGATAGTTCCAGGTAAAGGGAGCCCAGACCTGCTGCTGAGCTGAATCTAGCAGCTGTCTGTAGGCGATCTCCAGCTCCTATTCCTGATTGGCTAGAAAATCCAAATCTTCCAGTGCCCAGGGAACTTCTGAGACATTCAGCATCTGTTCTCTGTATTCTGAGATTTCTTCCAAACGCCACTCCAAATCGCTCCCAAAGTCAGGATCCTGTGACAGCCTCTCTAATAACAGGCCCAGGCCCCCGTAGCCAAAGCCTTCTGTTAGGGCGTCATCCGCTGTCCACGGGCACACTTGGGCTATATACCAGCAGAGGGCTCTGTAGCTCTCGTTCAACCGCATCTCCACCTGGACCAGCCTGGTTAACTCAGCTTTCCATTCCTTATGCGGCTTTTCCCCCAAAAACACCATTCGCACTTCGTACCGCGACCAGTACCTTACAAGGATGGAGGGGAGAACTTTTCCCTGGTGTCACTGCTCACGGGCTAGCACTTCCTTCCAGAGTTCGCATCAGATAGAATCAAACCATCCCAACAGGACCTGCTCTGATACTCGTCCTCTGTGCTGTATCTGCATCTCTTACAACCTCCTTCTGAATTCCTCTTCCATGGTGGCTGGTATCTGTACCTCTCCTCTCCCGCTATCCAGACCTTGGATCCAGATGGAAGTTTGGATGTCCCAGACTGGAGGAAGCTTTCCCGCTGCTTGCCACCAATGTCACGGAACGTCCCACACTCCACTTGAGTACTTCCGTCAGTATACTGCTTCCTCCCAGTCTGAATATAGATATCAGATATTCCAACTGCTAACAACAAACAAGACAATACTCGTTTGGTTGCTGAACATGAACTGTTTATTGAAAACACAGGTAATACTCTGGACAATCCCCCCTTTGCATTCCGGGCGAGGTAGACTGTCCAATCAGCAGTGAGAGCTGTTGGAGGAATTCGCCCCCCACCAATCTCACAGCTAATCTACATAAACATCCCATAATATCCAAGGCAGAAACAAGAGAATATCGGAATACAGCAACAGCCCAAACGGCAGAGACCATCATGGCCTCCTTCATTTTTGCATTACATAACAGAATAATCTTCCAAAATGCTTGTAGCTCCCTCAAATGCAGGGGCCCACGGTCCTGTGTCCGGGTCCTCCGGGGGCCCACGGTCCTGTGTCCGGGTCCTCCGGGGGCCCACGGTCCTGTGTCCGGGTCCTCCGGGGTCCATAGTCGGTAGGCAAGAGGCCAGCATTCAGTCCCCTCCAAAAGCCTCTGGGTGAGTCAATCACATGATCAAATACCACCAAAAGAAAGTTCTATTTGTGGGAGAAAATGACATTTTGTTCCATATCCCAAAAACGGCCTGGTCATGAAGGGGGGGGGGGGACCTTCTGGGACTGAAGTGGTTAAAGCGCCCCCGTGTACTCGCACACAGAGGTGAACACACGTGTTGGTCCCATACAGCGATCGAACCACGTCGGGTATCGCCGTGAACATCAGAGCGATAATCCCATCACCAGACCTCCTCTAACTCTGGACTGGTAACCTGGAAAGGCTTTTAAAGTGTTGCCTATGGCAAAGAAGCTTGCCGCCATTCCACAAGTTTAAAGCGTGGCATGTTCGGTATCCATTTACTCGGTGTGACATCATCTTTCACATCGGCTCTCCTATGGACTTTGTCTGCACTAAAAGTCATTAGTTTATTTTTTTTTTTTTTTAAAGCGTAACAAAAAAAAAAAAAGGAAAACCCGCCATTTTATTCACTAGGGCCTCTGCTAAAAGATCTGTATTTGTATTTCATCTCCACGCGGCATCCCATAATGACAAAGTGACACAGAATGGTAGAAATGTCGGGGGCCCTTCAGCAGTAGTTCCCACTTGGAGATTATTTAGGGCCACAATCCCTGCACACCGCCATTCCTGACACTCTTCTCAATCAGGTTGGATGGGGGCTGTCAGTGGACAATCCAGTTAGATTGGGGGGAGCATTGGTGGACAGTCAGGCTGGGAGGGGGGGCCTCCGTGGACAGTCAGGCCTGGGAGGGGGGGGCCTCCGTGGACAGTCAGGCTGGGAGGGGGGGGCCTCCGTGGACAGTCAGGCTGGGAGGGGGGGCCTCCGTGGACAGTCAGGCTGGGAGGGGGGGCCTCCGTGGACAGTCAGGCTGGGAGGGGGGGCCTCCGTGGACAGTCAGGCTGGGAGGGGGGGCCTCCGTGGACAGTCAGGCTGGGAGGGGGGGCCTCCGTGGACAGTCAGGCTGGGAGGGGGGGGCCCTCCGTGGACAGTCAGGCTGGGAGGGGGGGGCCCTCCGTGGACAGTCAGGCTGGGAGGGGGGGGCCCTCCGTGGACAGTCAGGCTGGGAGGGGGGGCCTCCGTGGACAGTCAGGCTGGGAGGGGGGGCCTCCGTGGACAGTCAGGCTGGGAGGGGGGGCCTCCGTGGACAGTCAGGCTGGGAGGGGGGGCCTCCGTGGACAGTCAGGCTGGGAGGGGGGGCCTCCGTGGACAGTCAGGCTGGGCCTCCGTGGACAGTCAGGCTGGGAGGGGGGGCCTCCGTGGACAGTCAGGCTGGGAGGGGGGGCCTCCGTGGACAGTCAGGCTGGGAGGGGGGGCCTCCGTGGACAGTCAGGCTGGGCCTCCGTGGACAGTCAGGCTGGGAGGGGGGGCCTCCGTGGACAGTCAGGCTGGGAGGGGGGGGCCTTCGTGGACAGTCAGGCTGGGAGGGGGGGGCCTCCGTGGAAAGTCAGGCTGGGAGGGGGGAACCTCCGTGGACAGTCAGGCTGGGAGGGGGGAACCTCCGTGGACAGTCAGGTGGAAGGGGGGAACCTCCGTGGACAGTCAGGTGGAAGGGGGGAACCTCCGTGGACAGTCAGGTGGGAGGGGGGAACCTCCGTGGACAGTCAGGTGGAAGGGGGGAACCTCCGTGGACAGTCAGGCTGGGAGGGGGGGCCTCCGTGGACAGTCAGGCTGGGAGGGGGGGCCCCCGTGGACAGTCAGGCTGGGAGGGGGGGGCCTCCGTGGACAGTCAGGCTGGGAGGGGGGGGGCCTCCGTGGACAGTCAGGCTGGGAGGGGGGGGGCCTCCGTGGACAGTCAGGCTGGGAGGGGGGGGCCTCCGTGGACAGTCAGGCTGGGAGGGGGGGGGGCCTCCGTGGACAGTCAGGCTGGGAGGGGGGGGCCTCCGTGGACAGTCAGGCTGGGAGGGGGGGCCTCCGTGGACAGTCAGGCTGGGAGGGGGGGGCCTCCGTGGACAGTCAGGCTGGGAGGGGGGGGCCTCCGTGGACAGTCAGGCTGGGAGGGGGGGCCTCCGTGGACAGTCAGGCTGGGAGGGGGGGGCCTCCGTGGAAAGTCAGGCTGGGAGGGGGGAACCTCCGTGGACAGTCAGGCTGGGAGGGGGGAACCTCCGTGGACAGTCAGGTGGAAGGGGGGAACCTCCGTGGACAGTCAGGTGGGAGGGGGGAACCTCCGTGGACAGTCAGGTGGGAGGGGGGAACCTCCGTGGACAGTCAGGTGGAAGGGGGGAACCTCCGTGGACAGTCAGGTGGAAGGGGGGAACCTCCGTGGACAGTCAGGTGGAAGGGGGGAACCTCCGTGGACAGTCAGGTGGAAGGGGGGAACCTCCGTGGACAGTCAGGTGGGAGGGGGGAACCTCCGTGGACAGTCAGGTGGGAGGGGGGCTGGCCATTTTCAGATCTCTCCAGAGATGTCAAATAGGGTTGAAGTCTGGTCTCTCGCTGGCCCATTGTAGGACATTCACAGAGTTGTCCCTGAGCCCCTCCTGGGTTGTCCTGGCTGTGTGCTTAGAATGGAAGGTGAAGCTTCGGCCCAGTCTGAGGTCCTGAGCAGTGGAAGAGGTTCTCATTGAGGAGATCTCTGTACTTTTCTCCATTCAGCTTTCTCTCAACCCTGACCAGTCTCCCAGCCCCACAGCATGACACTGCCAGCACCATGCGTCACAGTTGGGATGGTATTGGACAGGTGATGGGCGGTGCCTGGTTTCCTTCAGACAGAACCTTTAGAATTGAGACCAAAAAGTTCAATCTTGGTTTCATCAGACCATAGAATCTTCTTCCTCCCAGTCTGAGAGTCCTTCAGGGGCTTTCATGTGTTTTGCACCCAAGGAGAGGCTTCCATCCAGCCACTCCACCATACAGCTCAGATCGGGGGAGGCCTGCAGAGATGGTTGTCCTTCTGGACCTTTGTCCCAACTCCACATGGGATCTCTGAAGCTCAGTCACAGTGACCATTGGGTTCCTGGTCACCTGTCTTACTAAGGCCTTTCTCCCCGGATTGCAGTTTGGACGGGCAACCAGCTCTTGGAAGAGTCCTGGTTGTGCCAAACTTCTTCCATGTGAGAATTATGGAGGCCACTGGGCTCCTGGGAACCTTCAGTGTAACAGGAATGTGTGTGTAGCCTTCCCCAGATCTGAGCCTTCAAATAATCCTGTCACTAGAAGTTACCAACGACGGCCCCCCAATCACTGGAATTTACCACCGCCGGCCCCCCAATCACTGGAATTTACCACCGCCGGCCCCCCCAATCACTGGAATTTACCACCGCCGGCCCCCCAATCACTGGAATTTACCACCGCCGGCCCCCCAATCACTGGAATTTACCACCGCCGGCCCCCCAATCACTGGAATTTACCACAGGCGGCCCCCCAATCACTGGAATTTACCACAGGCGGCCTCCCAATCACTGGAATTTACCACAGGCGGCCTCCCAATCACTGGAATTTACCACAGGCGGCCTCCCAATCACTGGAATTTACCACAGGCGGCCTCCCAATCACTGGAATTTACCACAGGCGGCCTCCCAATCACTGGAATTTACCACAGGCGGCCTCCCAATCACTGGAATTTACCACCGGCGGCCTCCAATCACTGGAATTTACCACCGGCGGCCTCCAATCACTGGAATTTACCACAGGCGGCCTCCAATCACTGGAATTTACCACAGGTGGCCTCCAATCACTGGAATTTACCACAGGCGGCCTCCCAATCACTGGAATTTACCACAGGCGGCCTCCCAATCACTGGAATTTACCACCGGCAGCCTCCAACCACTGGAATTTACCACCGGCGGCCTCCAACCACTGGAATTTACCACCGGCGGCCTCCAATCACTGGAATTTACCACCGGCGGCCTCCAATCACTGGAATTTACCACAGGCGGCCTCCAATCACTGGAATTTACCACAGGCGGCCTCCAATCACTGGAATTTACCACAGGCGGCCTCCCAATCACTGGAATTTACCACAGGCGGCCTCCCAATCACTGGAATTTACCACCGGCAGCCTCCAACCACTGGAATTTACCACCGGCGGCCTCCAACCACTGGAATTTACCACCGGCGGCCTCCAACCACTGGAATTTACCACCGGCGGCCTCCAATCACTGGAATTTACCACCGGCGGCCTCCAATCACTGGAATTTACCACCGGCGGCCTTCAACCACTGGAATTTACCACCAGCTGCCTCCAATCACTGGAATTTACCACCAGCTGCCTCAGCAACCATCAGAAGTAATGGGAAGAGCCTGAGCGAGATTCCAGGGTCTGAAGACCTCCACTGATGTGAGATGTTTGATTCTTTTCCATGAATTTCCGACATTTCTACTATTCTGTGTCAATATGGGACGCCGAGTGTAGAGAGAACACCTGGAGTGACATCCAGCTGCATCCATGACAGGGGTGGGGGATACTATATGACCATTACATAGTGTGGGAGGAGTCTGGGGGTGTCCTCCTTCATTCTGGATACACATAGTACATTGGATGTATGGGGGGGGGGGATTTCTCAGAATACATGGCGTTGGTCTCACCTTCTCTTTCTTAGGTTTATTCGGCATCTTGGTGGCTCCTCCCCTTTTCTAACGATCACTGCGATCACCGAGAGCAGAAACCGGGACTGGACAATCTATGAGGGATGTGGGCGATCTACAAGGGATATGGACAATCTACGAGGGATATGGACAATCTACGAGGGATATGGACAATCTACGAGGGATATGGACAATCTACGAGGGTTATGGACAATCTACGAGGGATATGGACAATCTACGAGGGATATGGACAATCTACGAGGGATATGGACAATCTACGAAGGATATGGACAATCTATGATAGATATGGACAATCTACGAAGGATATGGACAATCTACGAGGGATATGGACAATCTACGAGGGATATGGACAATCTACGAGGGTTATGGACAATCTATGGATGATCTATGAGAGATATGGACGATCTATGAGGGATATGGACGATCTATGAGGGATATGGACAATCTATGGATGATCTATGAGGGATATGGATGATCTATGAGGGATATGGACAATCTATGGACGATCTACGAGGGATATGGACAATCTACGATGGATATGGACAATCTACGAGGGATATGGACAATCTACGAGGGATATGGACAATCTACGAAGGATATGGACAATCTACGAAGGATATGGACAATTTATGGATGATCTGTGAGAGATATGGATGATCTATGAGGGATATGGACGATCTACGAGGGATATGGACAATCTACGAGGGATATGGACAATCTACGAGGGATATGGACAATCTACGAGGGATATGGACAATCTACGAGGGATATGGACAATCTACGAGGGATATGGACAATCTACGAGGGATATGGACAATCTACGAGGGATATGGACAATCTACGAGGGATATGGACAATCTACGAGGGATATGGACAATCTACGAGGGATATGGACAATCTACGAGGGATATGGACAATCTACGAAGGATATGGACAATCTACGAAGGATATGGACAATCTACGAAGGATATGGACAATCTACGAAGGATATGGACAATCTATGGACGATCTACGAGGGATATGAACAATCTATGGACGATCTATGAGGGATTTGGACAATCTACGGACAATCTACGAGGGATATGGACAATCTACGGACAATCTACGAGGGATATGGACAATCTACGAAGGATATGGACAATCTATGGACGATCTACGAGGGATATGGACAATCTATGGACGATCTATGAGGGATATGGACAATCTATGAGGGATATGGACAATCTATGGACGATCTACGAGGGATATGGTCAATCTATATATGATCTACGAGGGATATGGACAATCTATATACGATCTACGAGGGATATGGACAATCTATATACGATCTATGAGGGATATGGACGATCTATATACGATCTATGAGGGATATGGACGATCTATGAGGGATATGGACGATCTACGAGGGATATAAACAATCTATGGACGATCTATGAGGGATATGGACATTCTACGGACAATCTACGAGGGATATGAACAATCTATGGACAATCTACGAGGGATACGAACAATCTATGGACGATCTATGAGGGATATGAACAATCTATGGACGATCTACGAGGGATATGGACAATCTATGGACGATCTACGAGGGATATGGACAATCTACGAAGGATATGGACAATCTATGAGGGATATGGACAATCTACGAAGGATATGGACGATCTACGAAGGATATGGACGATCTACGAGGGATATGGACAATCTACGAGGGATATGGACAATCTACGAGGGATATGGACAATCTACGAGGGATATGGACAATCTACGAGGGATATGGAAGGTCTATGAGGGATATGGAAGTTCTACGAGGGATATGGAAGGTCTATGAGGGATATGGAAGATCTATGAGGGATATGGAAGATCTATGAGGGATATGGAAGATCTATGAGGGATATGGAAGATCTATGAGGGATAAGGACGATCTATGAGGGATATGGATGATCTACGAAGGATATGGACGATCTACGAGGGATATGGAAGTTCTATGAGGGATATGGAAGGTCTATGAGGGATATGGAAGGTCTATGAGGGATATGGAAGATCTATGAGGGATAAGGACGATCTATGAGGGATAAGGACGATCTATGAGGGATAAGGACAATCTATGAGGGATATGGACGATCTATAGACAATCTATGAGGGATATGGACGATCTATGAAGGATATGGACGATCTACGAGGGATATGGAAGGTCTATGAGGGATATGGAAGTTCTATGAGGGATATGGACGATCTATAGACAATCTATGAGGGATATGGACGATCTATAGACAATCTATGAGGGATATGGACGATCTATGAGGGATATGGACGATCTATAGACAATCTATGAGGTATCTGTAATGTCGGAGTCGGGAGGGAAGCGGTTCTCTACTTGTTCCGTCTCCCGCACTCTATAGGCCTCAGTCCCGGCTCTCCTCGTTCCTCTCCCGGCCTCTCCCCGGTACCCGGAGACTGGACTCTCCCTCCCGTCATTGGCCGCTCCGCCGCTCAGATTTGACGTATGACGTCACTTACGCGGTTAGACGCAGAGACGCACGTGTCACCATGGTAACAGAATGTTTTCACACCGCAATGGTGGATGGTGCAGAAATATTCTCCACGCCCCCGTACTGCCTTTCCTCCGCCCACATGACAAATCCCGCCCCCACTCTACACTACCACGCCCCCGTACTACCTTTCCTCCGCCCACATGACAAATCCCGCCCCCACTCTACACTACCACGCCCCCGTACTACCTTTCCTCCGCCCACATGACAAATCCCGCCCCCACTCTACACTACCACGCCCCCGTACTACCTTTCCTCCGCCACATCTCCAATATATACCCCCCTCCTCCCCCCACATCTCCAATATATACCCCCCTCCTCCCCCCACATCCCCAATGTATACCCCCCCTCCTCCCCCCACATCTCCAATATATACCCCCCTCCTCCCCCCACATCCCCAATGTATACCCCCTCCTCCTCCCACATCCCCAATGTATACCCCCCTCCTCCCCCCACATCTCCAATATATACCCCCCTCCTCCCCCCACATCCCCAATGTATACCCCCCCTCCTCCCCCCACATCTCCAATATATACCCCCCTCCTCCCCCCACATCCCCAATGTATACCCCCCCTCCTCCCCCCACATCTCCAATGTATACCCCCCTCCTCCCCCCACATCCCCAATGTATACCCCCCTCCTCCCCCCACATCTCCAATGTATACCCCCCTCCTCCCCCCACATCTCCAATGTATACCCCCTCCTCCCCCCACATCTCCAATGTATACCCCCCTCCTCCCCCCACATCTCCAATGTATACCCCCCTCCTCCCCCCACATCTCCAATGTATACCCCCCTCCTCCCCCCACATCTCCAATGTATACCCCCCTCCTCCCCCCACATCTCCAATGTATACCCCCCTCCTCCCCCCACATCTCCAATGTATACCCCCTCCTCCCCCACATCTCCAATGTATACCCCCCTCCTCCCCCCACATCTCCAATATATACCCCCCTCCTCCCCCCACATCTCCAATGTATACCCCCTCCTCCCCCCACATCTCCAATGTATACCCCCCTCCTCCCCCCACACCTCCAATATATACCCCCCTCCTCCCCCCACATCTCCAATGTATACCCCCCTCCCCCCACATCTCCAATATATACCCCCCTCCTCCCCCCACATCTCCAATGTATACCCCCCTCCTCCCCCACATCTCCAATGTATACCCCCCTCCTCCCCCCACATCTCCAATGTATACCCCCTCCTCCCCCCACATCTCCAATGTATACCCCCTCCTCCCCCACATCTCCAATGTATACCCCCCTCCTCCCCCCACATCTCCAATGTATACCCCCCTCCTCCCCCCACATCTCCAATGTATACCCCCCTCCTCCCCCCACATCTCCAATGTATACCCCCCTCCTCCCCCCACATCTCCAATGTATACCCCCTCCTCCCCCCACATCTCCAATGTATACCCCCCTCCTCCCACATCTCCAATGTATACCCCCCTCCTCCCCCCACATCTCCAATGTATACCCCCCTCCTCCCCCCACATCTCCAATGTATACCCCCCTCCTCCCCCACATCTCCAATGTATACCCCCCTCCTCCCCCACATCTCCAATGTATACCCCCCTCCTCCCCCCACATCTCCAATATATACCCCCCTCCTCCCCCCACATCTCCAATGTATACCCCCCTCCTCCCCCCACATCTCCAATGTATACCCCCCTCCTCCCCCCACATCTCCAATATATACCCCCCTCCTCCCCCACATCTCCAATGTATACCCCCCTCCTCCCCCCACATCTCCAATGTATACCCCCCTCCTCCCCCCACATCTCCAATGTATACCCCCCTCCTCCCCCCACATCTCCAATGTATACCCCCTCCTCCCCCCACATCCCCAATGTATACCCCCCTCCTCCCCCACATCTCCAATGTATACCCCCCCTCCTCCCCCCACATCTCCAATGTATACCCCCTCCTCCCCCACATCTCCAATGTATACCCCCCTCCTCCCCCCACATCTCCAATGTATACCCCCCTCCTCCCCCCACATCTCCAATATATACCCCCCTCCTCCCCCACATCTCCAATATATACCCCCCTCCTCCCCCACATCTCCAATGTATACCCCCCTCCTCCCCCCACATCTCCAATGTATACCCCCCTCCTCCCCCCACATCTCCAATGTATACCCCCCTCCTCCCCCACATCTCCAATATATACCCCCCTCCTCCCCCCACATCTCCAATGTATACCCCCCTCCTCCCCCCACATCTCCACTATATACCCCCCTCCTCCCCCCACATCTCCACTATATACCCCCCTCCTCCCCCCACATCTCCAATGTATACCCCCTCCTCCCCCCACATCTCCAATATATACCCCCCTCCTCCCCCCACATCTCCAATGTATACCCCCCTCCTCCCCCCACATCTCCAATGTATACCCCCTCCTCCCCCACATCCCCAATATATACCCCCCTCCTCCCCCCACATCTCCAATGTATACCCCCCTCCTCCCCCCACATCTCCACTATATACCCCCCTCCTCCCCCCACATCTCCAATGTATACCCCCCTCCTCCCCCACATCTCCAATATATACCCCCCTCCTCCCCCCACATCTCCAATGTATACCCCCCTCCTCCCCCCACATCTCCACTATATACCCCCCTCCTCCCCCAACATCTCCAATGTATACCCTCCTCCTCCCCCCACATCTCCAATGTATACCCCCCTCCTCCCCCCACATCTCCAATGTATACCCCCCTCCTCCCCCACATCTCCAATATATACCCCCCTCCTCCCCCCACATCTCCAATGTATACCCCCCTCCTCCCCCCACATCTCCACTATATACCCCCCTCCTCCCCCAACATCTCCAATGTATACCCTCCTCCTCCCCCCACATCTCCAATGTATACCCCCCTCCTCCCCCCACATCTCCAATGTATACCCCCCTCCTCCCCCCACATCTCCACTATATACTCCCCTCCTCCCCCCACATCTCCAATATATACCCCCCTCCTCCCCCCACATCTCCAATATATACCCCCCTCCTCCCCAACATCTCCAATGTATACCCCCCCTCCTCCCCAACATCTCCAATGTATACCCCCCTCCTCCCCCACATCTCCAATGTATACCCCCCTCCCCCCACATCTCCAATGTATACCCCCCTCCTCCCCCCACATCTCCAATGTATACCCCCCTCCTCCTCCCACATCTCCAATGTATACCCCCCTCCTCCCCCCACATCCCCAATGTATACCCCCCTCCCCCCACATCTCCAATGTATACCCCCCTCCCCCCACATCTCCAATATATACCCCCCTCCCCCCACATCTCCAATATATACCCCCCTCCTCCCCCCACATCTCCACTATATACCCCCCTCCTCCCCCCACATCTCCAATATATACCCCCCTCCTCCCCCCACATCTCCAATGTATACCCCCCTCCCCCCACATCTCCAATATATACCCCCCTCCTCCCCCCACATCTCCACTATATACCCCCCTCCTCCCCCCACATCTCCAATGTATACCCCCCTCCTCCCCCCCACATCTCCAATGTATACCCCCCTCCTCCCCCACATCTCCAATGTATACCCCCCTCCTCCCCCCACATCTCCAATGTATACCCCCTCCTCCCCCCACATCCCCAATGTATACCCCCCCTCCCCCCACATCTCCAATGTATACCCCCCTCCTCCCCCCACATCTCCAATGTATACCCCCCTCCTCCCCCACATCTCCAATGTATACCCCCCTCCTCCCCCCACATCCCCAATGTATACCCCCCTCCTCCCCCCACATCTCCAATGTATACCCCCCTCCTCCCCCCACATCTCCAATGTATACCCCCCTCCTCCCCCCACATCTCCAATGTATACCCCCTCCTCCCCCCACATCTCCAATGTATACCCCCCTCCTCCCCCACATCTCCAATGTATACCCCCCTCCTCCCCCCACATCCCCAATGTATACCCCCCTCCTCCCCCCACATCTCCAATGTATACCCCCCTCCTCCCCCCACATCCCCAATGTATACCCCCCTCCTCCCCCACATCCCCAATGTATACCCCCCTCCTCCCCCCACATCTCCAATGTATACCCCCCTCCTCCCCCCACATCTCCAATATATACCCCCCTCCTCCCCCCACATCTCCAATGTATACCCTCCTCCTCCCCCCACATCTCCAATGTATACCCCCCTCCTCCCCCCACATCCCCAATGTATACCCCCCTCCTCCCCCCCACATCTCCAATGTATACCCCCCTCCTCCCCCCACATCTCCAATGTATACCCCCCTCCTCCCCCCACATCTCCAATGTATACCCCCCTCCTCCCCCCACATCTCCAATGTATACCCCCCTCCTCCCCCCACATCTCCAATGTATACCCCCCTCCTCCCCCCACATCTCCAATGTATACCCCCCTCCTCCCCCCACATCTCCAATATATACCCCCCTCCTCCCCCACATCTCCAATGTATACCCCCCTCCTCCCCCCACATCTCCAATGTATACCCCCCTCCTCCCCCCACATCTCCAATGTATACCCCCCTCCTCCCCCCACATCTCCAATGTATACCCCCCTCCTCCCCCCACATCTCCAATGTATACCCCCCTCCTCCCCCCACATCTCCAATGTATACCCCCCTCCTCCCCCCACATCTCCAATGTATACCCCCCTCCTCCCCCCACATCTCCAATGTATACCCCCTCCTCCCCCACATCTCCAATGTATACCCCCCTCCTCCCCCCACATCTCCAATGTATACCCCCCTCCTCCCCCCACATCTCCAATATATACCCCCCTCCTCCCCCACATCTCCAATATATACCCCCCTCCTCCCCCACATCTCCAATGTATACCCCCCTCCTCCCCCCACATCTCCAATGTATACCCCCCTCCTCCCCCCACATCTCCAATGTATACCCCCCTCCTCCCCCACATCTCCAATATATACCCCCCTCCTCCCCCCACATCTCCAATGTATACCCCCCCTCCTCCCCCCACATCTCCACTATATACCCCCCTCCTCCCCCCACATCTCCACTATATACCCCCCTCCTCCCCCCACATCTCCAATGTATACCCCCTCCTCCCCCCACATCTCCAATATATACCCCCCTCCTCCCCCCACATCTCCAATGTATACCCCCCTCCTCCCCCCACATCTCCAATGTATACCCCCTCCTCCCCCACATCCCCAATATATACCCCCCTCCTCCCCCCACATCTCCAATGTATACCCCCCTCCTCCCCCCACATCTCCACTATATACCCCCCTCCTCCCCCCACATCTCCAATGTATACCCCCCTCCTCCCCCACATCTCCAATATATACCCCCCTCCTCCCCCCACATCTCCAATGTATACCCCCCTCCTCCCCCCACATCTCCACTATATACCCCCCTCCTCCCCCAACATCTCCAATGTATACCCTCCTCCTCCCCCCACATCTCCAATGTATACCCCCCTCCTCCCCCCACATCTCCAATGTATACCCCCCTCCTCCCCCACATCTCCAATATATACCCCCCTCCTCCCCCCACATCTCCAATGTATACCCCCCTCCTCCCCCCACATCTCCACTATATACCCCCCTCCTCCCCCAACATCTCCAATGTATACCCTCCTCCTCCCCCCACATCTCCAATGTATACCCCCCTCCTCCCCCCACATCTCCAATGTATACCCCCCTCCTCCCCCCACATCTCCACTATATACTCCCCTCCTCCCCCCACATCTCCAATATATACCCCCCTCCTCCCCCCACATCTCCAATATATACCCCCCTCCTCCCCAACATCTCCAATGTATACCCCCCTCCTCCCCAACATCTCCAATGTATACCCCCCTCCTCCCCCACATCTCCAATGTATACCCCCCTCCCCCCACATCTCCAATGTATACCCCCCTCCTCCCCCCACATCTCCAATGTATACCCCCCTCCTCCTCCCACATCTCCAATGTATACCCCCCTCCTCCCCCCACATCCCCAATGTATACCCCCTCCTCCCCCCACATCTCCAATGTATACCCCCCTCCCCCCACATCTCCAATATATACCCCCCTCCTCCCCCCACATCTCCACTATATACCCCCCTCCTCCCCCCACATCTCCAATATATACCCCCCTCCTCCCCCCACATCTCCAATGTATACCCCCCTCCTCCCCCACATCTCCAATATATACCCCCCTCCTCCCCCCACATCTCCAATGTATACCCCCCTCCTCCCCCACATCTCCAATGTATACCCCCTCCTCCCCCCACACCCCCAATGTATACCCCCTCCTCCCCCCACATCTCCAATGTATACCCCCCTCCTCCCCCCACATCTCCACTATATACCCCCCTCCTCCCCCCACATCTCCAATGTATACCCCCCTCCTCCCCCCCACATCTCCAATGTATACCCCCCTCCTCCCCCACATCTCCAATGTATACCCCCCTCCTCCCCCCACATCTCCAATGTATACCCCCCTCCTCCCCCCACATCCCCAATGTATACCCCCCCTCCCCCCACATCTCCAATGTATACCCCCCTCCTCCCCCCACATCTCCAATGTATACCCCCCTCCTCCCCCACATCTCCAATGTATACCCCCCTCCCCCCACATCTCCAATGTATACCCCCCTCCTCCCCCCACATCTCCAATGTATACCCCCCCTCCCCCCACATCTCCAATATATACCCCCCTCCTCCCCCCACATCTCCAATGTATACCCCCCTCCTCCCCCCACATCTCCAATGTATACCCCCCTCCCCCCACATCTCCAATATATACCCCCCTCCTCCCCCCACATCTCCACTATATACCCCCCTCCTCCCCCGACATCTCCAATATATACCCCCCTCCTCCCCCCACATCTCCAATGTATACCCCCCTCCCCCCACATCTCCAATATATACCCCCTCCTCCCCCCACATCTCCACTATATACCCCCCTCCTCCCCCCACATCTCCAATGTATACCCCCCTCCTCCCCCCCACATCTCCAATGTATACCCCCCTCCTCCCCCACATCTCCAATGTATACCCCCCTCCTCCCCCCACATCTCCAATGTATACCTCCCTCCTCCCCCCACATCTCCAATGTATACCCCCCTCCTCCCCCCCACATCTCCAATGTATACCCCCCTCCTCCCCCACATCCCCCCCTCCTCCCCCCACATCCCCAATGTATACCCCCCCTCCCCCCACATCTCCAATGTATACCCCCCTCCTCCCCCCACATCTCCAATGTATACCCCCCTCCTCCCCCCACATCTCCAATGTATACCCCCCTCCTCCCCCCACATCTCCAATGTATACCCCCCTCCTCCCCCCACATCCTCCAATGTATACCCCCCTTCCCCCCACATCTCCAATGTATACCCCCCTCCTCCCCCACATCTCCAATGTATACCCCCCTCCTCCCCCCACATCTCCAATGTATACCCCCCTCCTCCCCCACATCTCCAATGTATACCCCCTCCTCCCCCACATCTCCAATGTATACCCCCCTCCTCCCCCCACATCTCCAATGTATACCCCCCTCCTCCCCCACATCTCCAATGTATACCCCCTCCTCCCCCCACATCTCCAATGTATACCCCCTCCTCCCCCCACATCCCAATGTATACCCCCTCCTCCCCACATCCCATGTATACCCCCCTCCTCCCCCACATCTCCAATGTATACCCCCCTCCTCCCCCCACATCTCCCAATGTATACCCCCCTCCTCCCCCACATCTCCAATGTATACCCCCCTCCCTCCCCCACATCTCCCAATGTATACCCCCCCTCCTCCCCCCACATCTCCAATGTATACCCCCCTCCTCCCCCACATCTCCAATGTATACCCCCTCCCCCCACATCTCCAATGTATACCCCCCTCCTCCCCCCACATCTCCAATGTATACCCCCTCCTCCCCCACATCCCAATGTATACCCCCCTCTCCCCCACATCTCCAATGTATACCCCCCTCCTCCCCCACATCTCCAATGTATACCCCCCTCCTCCCCCACATCTCCAATGTATACCCCCCTCCTCCCCCACATCTCCAATGTATACCCCCTCCTCCCCCCACATCTCCAATGTATACCCCCCTCCTCCCCCCACATTCCCAATGTATACCCCCCTCCTCCCCCCACATCTCCAATGTATACCCCCTCCTCCCCCACATCTCCAATGTATACCCCCTCCTCCCCCACACCCCCCAATGTATACCCCCCTCCTCCCCCCACATCTCCAATGTATACCCCCTCCCCCCACATCCCCAATGTATACCCCCTCCTCCCCCCACATCCCCAATGTATACCCCCCTCCCCCCACATCCCCAATGTATACCCCCCTCCTCCCCCCACATCCCCAATGTATACCCCCCTCCTCCTCCCACATCCCCAATGTATACTCCCCCTCCCCCCACATCTCCAATGTATACCCCCCTCCTCCCCCCACATCCCCAATGTATACCCCCCTCCCCCCACATCTCCAATGTATACCCCCCTCCTCCTCCCACATCCCCAATGTATACCCCCCTCCTCCCCCACATCTCCAATGTATACCCCCCTCCTCCCCCCACATCTCCAATGTATACCCCCCTCCTCCCCCCACATCTCCAATGTATACCCCCCTCCTCCCCACACATCTCCAATGTATACCCCCCTCCTCCCCCCACATCTCCAATGTATACCCCCCTCCTCCCCCCACATCCCCAATGTATACCCCCCCTCCCCCCACATCTCCAATGTATACCCCCCTCCTCCCCCCACATCTCCAATGTATACCCCCCTCCTCCCCCCACATCTCCAATGTATACCCCCCTCCTCCCCCCACATCTCCAATGTATACCCCCCTCCTCCCCCCACATCTCCAATGTATACCCCCCTCCTCCCCCCCACATCTCCAATGTATACCCCCCTCCTCCCCCCACATCTCCAATGTATACCCCCCTCCTCCCCCCACATCTCCAATGTATACCCCCCTCCTCCCCCACATCTCCAATGTATACCCCCCTCCTCCCCCCACATCTCCAATGTATACCCCCCTCCTCCTCCCACATCCCCAATATATACCCCCCTCCTCCCCCACATCTCCAATGTATACCCCCCTCCTCCCCCCACATCCCCAATGTATACCCCCCCTCCCCCCACATCTCCAATGTATACCCCCCTCCTCCCCCCACATCCCCAATGTATACCCCCCCTCCTCCCCCCACATCTCCAATGTATACCCCCCTCCTCCCCCCACATCTCCAATGTATACCCCCCTCCTCCCCCACATCTCCAATGTATACCCCCCTCCTCCCCCCACATCTCCAATGTATACCCCCCTCCTCCCCCCACATCTCCAATGTATACCCCCTTCCTCCCCCACATCCCCAATGTATACCCCCCTCCTCCCACATCTCCAATGTATACCCCCCTCCTCCCCCCACATCCCCAATGTATACCCCCCCTCCCCCCACATCTCCAATGTATACCCCCCTTCTCCCCCCACATCTCCAATGTATACCCCCCTCCTCCCCCCACATCTCCAATGTATACCCCCCTCCTCCCCCCACATCCACAATGTATACCCCCCCTCCCCCCACATCTCCAATGTATACCCCCCTACTCCCCCCACATCTCCAATGTATACCCCCCTCCTCCCCCCACATCCCCAATGTATACCCCCCTCCTCCCCCACATCTCCAATGTATACCCCCCTCCTCCCACATCTCCAATGTATACTCCCCTCCTCCCCCCACACCCCCAATGTATACCCCCCTCCTCCCCCCACATCTCCAATGTATACCCCCTCCCCCCACATCCCCAATGTATACCCCCCTCCTCCCCCCACATCCCCAATGTATACCCCCCTCCTCCTCCCACATCCCCAATGTATACTCCCCCTCCCCCCACATCTCCAATGTATACCCCCCTCCTCCCCCCACATCCCCAATGTATACCCCCCTCCTCCCCCCACATCTCCAATGTATACCCCCTCCTCCCCCCACATCTCCAATGTATACCCCCCTCCTCCCCCCACATCTCCAATGTATACCCCCCTCCTCCCCCCACATCTCCAATGTATACCCCCCTCCTCCTCCCACATCCCCAATGTATACCCCCCTCCTCCCCCACATCTCCAATGTATACCCCCCTCCTCCCCCCACATCTCCAATGTATACCCCCCTCCTCCCCCCACATCTCCAATGTATACCCCCCTCCTCCCCACACATCTCCAATGTATACCCCCCTCCTCCCCCCACATCTCCAATGTATACCCCCTCCTCCCCCCACATCTCCAATGTATACCCCCCTCCTCCCCCCACATCTCCAATGTATAACCCCCTCCTCCCCCCACATCTCCAATGTATAACCCCCTCCTCCCCCCACATCTCCAATGTATACCCCCTCCTCCCCCCACATCTCCAATGTATACCCCCTCCTCCCCCCACATCTCCAATGTATACCTCCCTCCTCCCCCCACATCCCCAATGTATACTCCCCTCCTCCCCCCACATCTCCAATGTATACCTCCCTCCTCCCCCCACATCCCCAATGTATACTCCCCTCCTCCCCCCACATCTCCAATGTATACCCCCTCCTCCCCCCACATCTCCAATGTATACCCCCCTCCTCCCCCCACATCTCCAATGTATACCCCCCTCCCCCCCACATCTCCAATGTATAACCCCCTCCTCCCCACACATCTCCAATGTATACCCCCTCCTCCCCCCACATCTCCAATGTATACCCCCCTCCTCCCCCCACATCTCCAATGTATACCTCCTCCCCCCACATCTCCAATGTATACCCCCCTCCTCCCCCCACATCTCCAATGTATACCCCCCTCCTCCCCCCACATCTCCAATGTATACCCCCTTCCTCCCCCCACATCTCCAATGTATACCTCCCTCCTCCCCCACATCTCCAATGTATACCCCTCTCCTCCTCCCCCACATCCCCAATGTATACCCCCCTCCTCCCCCACATCTCCAATGTATACCCCCCTCCTCCCCCCACATCCCCAATGTATACCCCCCTCCTCCCCCCACATCCCCAATGTATACCTCCTCCCCCCACATCTCCAATGTATACCCCCCTCCTCCCCCCACATCTCCAATGTATACCCCCCTCCTCCCCCCACATCTCCAATGTATACCCCCTTCCTCCCCCCACATCTCCAATGTATACCTCCCTCCTCCCCCACATCTCCAATGTATACCCCTCTCCTCCTCCCCCACATCCCCAATGTATACCCCCCTCCTCCCCCCACATCTCCAATGTATACCCCCTCCTCCCCCCACATCTCCAATGTATACCTCCCTCCTCCCCACACATCTCCAATGTATACCCCCCTCCTCCCCCCCACATCTCCAATGTATACCCCCTCCTCCCCCCACATCCCCAATGTATACACCCCTCCTCCCCCCACATCTCCAATGTATACCTCCCTCCTCCCCCCACATCCCCAATGTATACCCCCCTCCTCCCCCACATCCCCAATATATACCCCCCTCCTCCTCCCACATCCCCAATATATACCCCCCTCCTCCCCCCACATCCCCAATGTATACCCCCCTCCTCCACCACATCCCCAATGTATACCCCCCTCCTCCCCCCACATCTCCAATGTATACCCCCCTCCTCCCCCACATCCCCAATATATACCCCCCTCCTCCCCCCACATCCCCAATGTATACCCCCTCCTCCCCCCACATCCCCATTGTATACCCCCCTCCTCCCCCCACATCCCCAATGTATACCCCCCTCCTCCCCACATCCCCAATATATACCCCCCTCCTCCCCCCACATCCCCAATGTATACCCCCCTCCTCCCCCACATCCCCAATGTATACCCCCTCCTCCTCCCACATCCCCAATGTATACCCCCCTCCTCCCCCACATCTCCAATGTATACCCCCTCCTCCCCCACATCCCCAATGTATACCCCCTCCTCCCCCCACATCTCCAATGTATACCCCCCTCCTCCCCCCACATCCCCAATATATACCCCCCTCCTCCCCCCACATCCCCAATGTATACCCCCCTCCTCCCCCACATCCCCAATGTATACCCCCCTCCTCCCCCACATCCCCAATATATACCCCCCTCCTCCCCCCACATCCCCAATGTATACCCCCCTCCTCCCCCACATCTCCAATGTATACCCCACTCCTCCCCCCACATCTCCAATGTATACCCCCCTCCTCCCCCCCACATCTCCAATGTATACCCCCTCCTCCCCCCACATCTCCAATGTATACCCCCCTCCTCCCCCCACATCTCCAATGTATACCCCCCTCCTCCCCCCACATCCCCAATGTATACCCCCCTCCTCCCCCCACACCCCCAATGTATACCCCCCTCCTCCCCACATCTCCAATGTATACCCCCTTCTCCCCCACATCCCCAATGTATACCTCCCTCCTCCCCCCACATCTCCAATGTATACCCCCCTCCTCCTCCCACATCCCCAATATATACCCCCTCCTCCCCCCACATCCCCAATGTATACCCCCCTCCTCCCCCACATCTCCAATGTATACCCCCTTCTCCCCCACATCCCCAATGTATACCCCCCTCCTCCCCCCACACCCCCAATGTATACCCCCCTCCTCCCCCACATCTCCAATGTATACCCCCTTCTCCCCCACATCCCCAATGTATACCTCCCTCCTCCTCCCACATCCCTAATATATACCCCCCTCCTCCCCCCACATCCCCAATGTATACCCCCCTCCTCCCCCACATCTCCAATGTATACCCCACTCCTCCCCCCACATCTCCAATGTATACCCCCCTCCTCCCCCCACATCTCCAATGTATACCCCCCTCCTCCTCCCACATCCCCAATATATACCCCCCTCCTCCCCCCACATCCCCAATGTATACCCCCCTCCTCCCCCACATCTCCAATGTATACCCCACTCCTCCCCCCACATCTCCAATGTATACCCCCCTCCTCCCCCCACATCCCCAATGTATACCCCCTCCTCCCCCACATCTCCAATGTATACCCCCCCTCCCCCCACATCTCCAATGTATACCCCCCTCCTCCCCACATCTCCAATGTATACCCCCCTCCTCCCCCACATCCCCAATATATACCCCCCTCCTCCCCCCACATCTCCAATGTATACCCCCCTCCTCCCCCCACATCTCCAATGTATACCCCACTCCTCCCCCACATCTGTATACCCCCCTCCTCCCCCCACATCTCCAATGTATACCCCACTCCTCCCCCCACATCTCCAATGTATACCCCCCTCCTCCCCCCACATCTCCAATGTATACCCCCCTCCTCCCCCCACATCTCCAATGTATACCCCCTCCTCCCCCCACATCTCCAATGTATACCCCCTCCCCCCTACATCTCCAATGTATATCCCCCTCCTCCCCCCACATCTCCAATGTATACCCCCCTCCTCCCCCCACATCTCCAATGTATACCCCCCTCCTCTCCCCACATCTCCAATGTATACCCCCCTCCTCCCCCCACATCTCCAATGTATACCCCCTCCTCCCCCCACATCTCCAATGTATACCCCCCTCCTCCCCACATCTCCAATGTATACCCCCCTCCTCCCCCACATCCCCAATATATACCCCCCTCCTCCCCCCACATCTCCAATGTATACCCCCCTCCTCCCCCCACATCTCCAATGTATACCCCCCTCCTCTCCCCACATCTCCAATGTATACCCCCCTCCTCCCCCCACATCTCCAATGTATACCCCCCCTCCCCCCACATCTCCAATGTATACCCCCCTCCTCCCCACATCTCCAATGTATACCCCCCTCCTCCCCCACATCCCCAATATATACCCCCCTCCTCCCCCCACATCTCCAATGTATACCCCCCTCCTCCCCCCACATCTCCAATGTATACCCCACTCCTCCCCCACATCTGTATACCCCCCTCCTCCCCCCACATCTCCAATGTATACCCCACTCCTCCCCCCACATCTCCAATGTATACCCCCCTCCTCCTCCCACATCCCCCAATATATACCCCCCTCCTCC
Organism: Lithobates clamitans; assembly: GCA_037952925.1. Lineage (NCBI taxonomy): Eukaryota > Metazoa > Chordata > Amphibia > Anura > Ranidae > Lithobates > Lithobates clamitans. The sequence goes on along the minus strand of JBBGZY010003356.1, from coordinate 16,649 downwards.
CCCCACATCCCCAATGTATACCCCCCTCCTCCCCCACATCTCCAATGTATACCCCACTCCTCCCCCCACATCTCCAATGTATACCCCCCTCCTCCCCCCACATCCCCAATGTATACCCCCCTCCTCCCCCACATCTCCAATGTATACCCCCCCTCCCCCCACATCTCCAATGTATACCCCCCTCCTCCCCACATCTCCAATGTATACCCCCCTCCTCCCCCACATCCCCAATATATACCCCCCTCCTCCCCCCACATCTCCAATGTATACCCCCCTCCTCCCCCCACATCTCCAATGTATACCCCACTCCTCCCCCACATCTGTATACCCCCCTCCTCCCCCCACATCTCCAATGTATACCCCACTCCTCCCCCCACATCTCCAATGTATACCCCCCTCCTCCCCCCACATCTCCAATGTATACCCCCCTCCTCCCCCCACATCCCCAATGTATACCCTCCCCCACATCTCCAATGTATACCCCACTCCTCCCCCCACATCTCCAATGTATACCCCCCTCCTCCCCCCACATCCCCAATGTATACCCCCCTCCTCCCCCACATCTCCAATGTATACCCCCCCTCCCCCCACATCTCCAATGTATACCCCCCTCCTCCCCACATCTCCAATGTATACCCCCCTCCTCCCCACATCCCCAATATATACCCCCCTCCTCCCCCACATCTCCAGTGTATACCCCCCTCCTCCCCCCACATCTCCAATGTATACCCCACTCCTCCCCCACATCTGTATACCCCCCTCCTCCCCCCACATCTCCAATGTATACCCCCTCCTCCCCCCACATCTCCAATGTATACCCCCCTCCTCCCCCCACATCTCCAATGTATACCCCCCTCCTCCCCCCACATCTCCAATGTATACCCCCCTCCCCCCTACATCTCCAATGTATATCCCCCTCCTCCCCCCCACATCTCCAATGTATACCCCCCTCCTCCCCCCACATCTCCAATGTATACCCCCCTCCTCTCCCCACATCTCCAATGTATACCCCCCTCCTCCCCCCACATCTCCAATGTATACCCCCCTCCTCCCCCCACATCTCCAATGTATACCCCCTCCTCCCCCCACATCCCCAATGTATACCCCCCTCCTCCCCCCACATCTCCAATGTATACCCCCCTCCTCCCCCCACATCTCCAATGTATACCCCCCTCCTCCCCCCACATCTCCAATGTATACCCCCCTCCTCCCCCCACACCTCCAATGTATACCCCCCTCCTCCCCCCACACCTCCAATGTATACCCCCCTCCTCCCCCCACATCTCCAATGTATATCCCCCTCCTCCCCCCACACCTCCAATGTATACCCCCTCCTCCCCCACATCTCCAATGTATACCCCCCTCCTCCCCCCACATCCCCAATGTATACCCCCCTCCTCCCCCACATCTCCAATGTATACCCCCCCTCCCCCCACATCTCCAATGTATACCCCACTCCTCCCCCACATCTCCAATGTATACCCCCCTCCTCCCCCCACATCTCCAATGTATACCCCCTCCTCCCCCCACATCTCCAATGTATACCCCCTCCTCCCCCCACATCTCCAATGTATACCCCCTCCCCCCTACATCTCCAATGTATATCCCCCTCCTCCCCCCACATCTCCAATGTATACCCCCCTCCTCCCCCCACATCTCCAATGTATACCCCCCTCCTCTCCCCACATCTCCAATGTATACCCCCCTCCTCCCCCCACATCTCCAATGTATACCCCCTCCTCCCCCCACATCTCCAATGTATACCCCCCTCCTCCCCCCACACCTCCAATATATACCCCCCTCCTCCCCCCACACCTCCAATGTATACCCCCCTCCTCCCCCCACATCTCCAATGTATACCCCCCTCCTCCCCCCACATCTCCAATGTATACCCCCCTCCTCCCCCACACCTCCAATATATACCCCCTCCTCCCCCCACACCTCCAATGTATACCCCCCTCCTCCCCCCACATCTCCAATGTATATCCCCCCTCCTCCCCCCACACCTCCAATGTATACCCCCCTCCTCCCCCACATCTCCAATGTATACCCCCCTCCTCCCCCCACACCTCCAATGTATACCCCCCTCCTCCCCCACATCCCCAATGTATACCCCCTCCTCCCCCACATCTCCAATGTATACCCCCCTCCTCCCCCCACATCTCCAATGTATACCCCCCTCCTCCCCCACGTCTCCAATGTATACCCCCTCCCCCCTACATCTCCAATGTATACCCCCTCCTCCCCCCACATCTCCAATGTATACCCCCCTCCCCCCCACATCTCCAATGTATACCCCCCTCCTCCCCCCACACCCCCAATGTATACCCCCCTCCTCCCACATCTCCAATGTATAACCCCCTCCTCCCCCCACATCCCCAATGTATACCCCCTCCTCCCCCCACATCTCCAATGTATACCCCCCTCCTACCCCACATCTCCAATGTATACCCCCCTCCTCCCCTCACATCTCCAATGTATACCCCCCTCCTCCCCCCACATCTCCAATGTATACCCCCCTCCTCCCCCACATCTCCAATGTATACCCCCCTCCTCCCCCACATCCCCAATATATACCCCCTCCTCCCCCACATCTCCAATGTATACCCCCCTCCTCCCCCCACACCTCCAATGTATACCCCCTCCTCCCCCCACATCTCCAATGTATACCCCCCTCCTCCCCCCACATCTCCAATGTATACCCCCCTCCTCCCCCCACATCTCCAATGTATACCCCCCTCCTCCCCACATCTCCAATGTATACCCCCCTCCTCCCCCCACATCTCCAATGTATACCCCCCTCCCTCCCCCCACATCTCCAATGTATACCCCCCTCCTCCCCCCACATCCCCAATGTATACCCCCTCCTCCCCCCACATCCCCAATGTATACCCCCTCCCCCCTAAATCTCCAATGTATACCCCCCCTCCTCCCCCCACATCTCCAATGTATACCCCCCTCCTCCTCCCACATCTCCAATGTATACCCCCCTCCTCCCCCCACATCTCCAATGTATACCCCCCTCCTCCCCCCACATCCCCAATGTATACCCCCCCTCCTCCCCCCACATCCCCAATGTATACCCCCCTCCTCCCCCCACATCTCCAATGTATACCCCCCTCCTCCCCCCACATCTCCAATGTATACCCCCCTCCTCCCTCCACATCTCCAATGTATACCCCCCCTCCTCCCTCCACATCTCCAATGTATACACCCCTCCTCCCCCCACATCTCCAATGTATACACCCCTCCTCCCCCACATTTCCAATGTAAACCCCCCTCCTCCCCCCACATCTCCAATGTATACCCCCCTCCTCCCCCCACATCTCCAATGTATACCCCCCTCCTCCCCCCACACCCCCAATATATACCCCCCTCCTCCCCCCACACCCCCAATGTATATCCCCCTCCTCCCACATCTCCAATGTATACCCCCCTCCTCCCCCCACACCCCCAATATATACCCTCCTCCTCCCCCCACATCCCCAATGTATACCCCCTCCTCCCACATCTCCAATGTATACCCCCCTCCTCCCCCCACATCTCCAATGTATACCCCCCTCCTCCCCCCCACATCTCCAATGTATACCCCCCTCCTCCCCCCACATCTCCAATGTATACCCCCCTCCTCCCCCCACATCTCCAATGTATACCCCCCTCCTACACCCACATCTCCAATGTATACCCCCCTCCTCCCCCCACACCCCCAATGTATACCCCCCTCCTCCCCCCACATCTCCAATGTATACCCCCCTCCTCCCCCCACATCTCCAATGTATACCCCCCTCCTCCCCCCACATCTCCAATGTATACCCCCCTCCTCCCCCCCACATCTCCAATGTATACCCCCCTCCTCCCCCCACACCCCCAATGTATACCCCCCTCCTCCCCCCACATCTCCAATGTATACCCCCTCCTCCCCCCACATCTCCAATGTATACCCCCCTCCTCCCCCCACATCCCCAATGTATACCCCCTCCTCCCCCCACATCTCCAATGTATACCCCCCTCCTCCCCCCACATCTCCAATGTATACCCCCCTCCTCCCCCCACATCTCCAATGTATACCCCCCTCCTTCCCCCACATCTCCAATGTATACCCCCCTCCTCCCCCCACATCTCCAATGTATACCCCCCTCCTCCCCCCACATCTCCAATGTATACCCCCCTCCTCCCCCCACACCCCCCAATATATACCCCCCTCCTCCCACATCTCCAATGTATACCCCCCTCCTCCCCCCACATCTCCAATGTATACCCCCCTCCTCCTCCCTCCACATCTCCAATGCATACCCCCCTCCTCCCACATCTCCAATGTATACCCCCCTCCTCCCCCCACATCTCCAATGTATACCCCCCTCCTCCCCCACATCTCCAATGTATACCCCCCTCCTCCCCCCACACCCCCAATATATACCCCCCTCCTCCCCCCACACCCCCAATGTATACCCCCCTCCTCCCACATCTCCAATGTATACCCCCCTCCTCCCCCCACATCTCCAATGTATACCCCCCTCCTCCTCCCCCCACATCCCCAATGTATACCCCCCTCCTCCCACATCTCCAATGTATACCCCCCTCCTCCCCCCACATCTCCAATGTATACCCCCCTCCTCCCCCCACATCTCCAATGTATACCCCCCTCCTCCCCCCACATCTCCAATGTATACCCCCCTCCTCCCCCCACATCTCCAATGTATACCCCCCTCCTACACCCACATCTCCAATGTATACCCCCCTCCTACACCCACATCTCCAATGTATACCCCCCTCCTCCCCCCACATCTCCAATGTATACCCCCCCTCCTCCCCCCACATCTCCAATGTATACCCCCCTCCTCCTCCCACATCTCCAATGTATACCCCCCTCCTCCCCCCACATCTCCAATGTATACCCCCCTCCTCCCCCCACATCCTCCAATGTATACCCCCCTCCTCCCCCACATCTCCAATGTATACCCCCTCCTCCCCCCACATCTCCAATGTATACCCCCCTCCTCCCCCCACATCTCCAATGTATACCCCCTCCTACACCCACATCTCCAATGTATACCCCCCCTCCCCCCACATCTCCAATGTATACCCCCCTCCTCCCCCCACACCCCCAATATATACCCCCCTCCTCCCCCCACACCCCCAATGTATACCCCCTCCTCCCCCACATCTCCAATGTATACCCCCCTCCTCCCCCCACACCCCCAATGTATACCCCCCTCCTCCCCCCACATCTCCAATGTATACCCCCCTCCTCCCCCCACATCTCCAATGTATACCCCCCTCCTACACCCACATCTCCAATGTATACCCCCCTCCCCCCACATCTCCAATGCATACCCCTCCTCCCCCCACATCTCCAATGTATACCCCCCTCCTCCCCCCACATCTCCAATGTATACCCCCCTCCTCCTCCACATCTCCAATGTATACCCCCTCCTCCCCCCACATCTCCAATGTATACCCCCCTCCTCCCCCCACATCTCCATTGTATACCCCCCTCTCCCCCCACACCACCAATGTATACCCCCCTCCTCCCCCCACACCCCCAATGTATACCCCCCTCCTCCCCCCACATCCCCAATGTATACCCCCTCCTCCCCCCACATCTCCAATGTATACCCCCTCCTCCCCCCACATCTCCAATGTATACCCCCTCCTCCCCCCACACCTCCAATGTATACCCCCCTCCTCCCCCCACACCTCCAATGTATACCCCCCTCCTCCCCCCACATCCCCAATGTATACCCCCCTCCTCCCCCACATCTCCAATGTATACCCCCCTCCTCCCCCCACACCCCCAATGTATACCCCCCTCCTCCCCCCACATCTCCAATGTATACCCCCCTCCTCCCCCCACACCCCCAATGTATACCCCCCTCCTCCCCCCACACCCCCAATGTATACCCCCTCCTCCCCCCACCCCCACACCTCCAATGTATACCCCCCTCCTCCCCCCACATCTCCAATGTATACCCCCCTCCTCCCCCCACACCCCCAATGTATACCCCCTCCTTCCCCCACATCTCCAATGTATACCCCCCTCCTCCACCCACATCTCCAATGTATACCTCCCTCCTCCCCCCACATCTCCAATGTATACCCCCCTCCTCCCCCCACATCTCCAATGTATACCCCCCTCCTCCCCCCACATCCCCAATGTATACCCCCCTCCTCCTCCCACATCTCCAATGTATACCCCCCTCCTCCCCCCACAAATCCAATGTATACCCCCCTCCTCCCCCCACATCTCCAATGTATACCACCCTCCTCCCCCCACATCCCCAATGTATACCCCCCTCCTCCTCCCACATCTCCAATGTATACCCCCCCTCCTCCCCCCACGTCTCCAATGTATACCCCCTCCTCCCCCCACATCTCCAATGTATACCCCCCTCCTCCCCCCACATCTCCAATGTATACCCCCCTCCTCCCCCACATCTCCAATGTATACCCCCCTCCTCCCCCCACACCCCCAATGTATACCCCCTCCTCCTCCCACATCTCCAATCTCCTCCCCCCACATCTCCAATGTATACCCCCCTCCTCCTCCCACATCTCCAATGTATACCCCCCTCCTCCCCCACATCTCCAATGTTTACCCCCCTCCTCCTCCCACATCTCCAATGTATACCCCCCTCCTCCCCCACATCTCCAATGTATACCCCCCTCCTCCCCCCACACCCCCAATGTATACCCCCTCCTCCTCCCACATCTCCAATGTATACCCCCTCCTCCCCCCACATCTCCAATGTATACCCCCCTCCTCCTCCCACATCTCCAATGTATACCCCCCTCCTCCCCCCTACATCTCCAATGTATACCCCCCTCCTCCCCCCACATCCCCAATGTATACCCCCCTCCTCCTCCCACATCTCCAATGTATACCCCCCTCCTCCTCCCACATCTCCAATGTATACCCCCCTCCTCCCCCCACATCCCCAATGTATACCCCCCTCCTCCTCCCACATCTCCAATGGTATACCCCCCTCCTCCCCCCACATCCCCAATGTATACCCCCCTCCTCCCCCCACATCTCCAATGTATAACCCCCTCCTCCCCCACATCTCCAATGTATACCCCCCTCCTCCCCCACATCCCCAATGTATACCCCCCTCCTCCCCCCACATCTCCAATGTATACCCCCCTCCTCCCCACATCCCCAATGTATACCCCCCTCCTCCCCCCACATCCCCAATGTATACCCCCTCCTCCTCCCACATCTCCAATGTATACCCCCCTCCTCCTCCCAAATCTCCAATGTATACTCCCTCCTCCTCCCACATCTCCAATGTATACCCCCCTCCTCCCCCCACACCCCCAATGTATACCCCCCTCCTCCCCACATCTCCAATGTATACCCCCCTCCTCCCCCACATCTCCATGTATACCCTCCTCCCCCCACCACCCCCAATGTATACCCCCCTCCTTTCCCCACATCTCCAATGTATACCCCCCTCCTCCCCCCACATCTCCAATATATACCCCCCTCCTCCCCCACATCCCCAATATATATCCCCCCTCCTCCCCCACATCTCCAATGTATACCCCCTCCTCCCCCACATCTCCAATGTATACCCCCCTCCTCCCCCCACATCTCCAATGTGTACCCCCCTCCTACACCCACATCTCCAAGGTATACTCCCCTCCTCCCCCACATCCCCAATATATACCCCCCTCCTCCCCCCACATCTCCAATGTATACCCCCCTCCTCCCCCCACATCTCCAATGTATACCCCCCTCCTCCCCCCACATCCCCAATGTATATCCCCCTCCTCCTCCCACATCTCCAATGTATACCCCCCTCCTCCTCCCACATCTCCAATGTATACTCCCTCCTCCTCCCACATCTCCAATGTATACCCCCCTCCTCCCCCCACACCCCCAATGTATACCCCCCTCCTCCCCCACATCTCCAATGTATACCCCCCTCCTCCCCCCACATCTCCAATGTATACCCCCCTCCTCCCCCCACACCCCCAATGTATACCCCCCTCCTCCCCCCACATCTCCAATGTATACCCCCCTCCTCCCCCCACATCTCCAATGTATACCCCCCTCCTCCCCCCACATCTCCAATGTATACCCCCCTCCTACACCCACATCTCCAATGTATACCCCCCTCCTCCCCCACATCCCCAATATATACCCCCCTCCTCCCCCCACATCTCCAATGTATACCCCCCTCCTCCCCCCACATCTCCAATGTATACCCCCCTCCTCCCCCCACATCTCCAATGTATACCCCCCTCCTACCCCCACATCTCCAATGTATACCCCCCTCCTCCCCCCACATCTCCAATGTATACCCCCTCCTCCCCCACATCCCCAATGTATACCCCCCTCCTCCCCCACATCCCCAATGTATACCCCCCTCCTCCCCCACATCCCCAATGTATACCCCCCTCCTCCCCCCACATCTCCAATGTATACCCCCCTCCTCCCCCCACATCTCCAATGTATACCCCCCTCCTCCCACATCTCCATGTATACCCCCTCCTCCCCCCACATCTCCAATGTATACCCCCTCTTCCCCCACATCTCCAATGTATACCCCCCTCCTCCCCACATCTCCAATGTATACCCCCCTCCTCCCCCCAACATCTCCAATGTATACCCCCCTCCTCCTCCCACATCTCCCAATGTATACCCCCCTCCTCCTCCCACATCTCCAATGTATACCCCCTCCTCCCCCCACATCTCCAATGTATACCCCCCTCCTCCCCCCACATCTCCAATGTATACCCCCCCTCCTACACCCACATCTCCAATGTATACCCCCCTCCTCCCCCCACATCTCCAATGTATACCCCCCTCCTACACCCACATCTCCAATGTATACCCCCCTCCTCCCCCCACATCTCCAATGTATATCCCCCTCCTCCCCACACATCTCCAATGTATACCCCCCTCCTCCTCCCACATCTCCAATGTATACCCCCCTCCTCCCCCCACATCCCCAATGTATACCCCCCTCCTCCCCCCCACATCTCCAATGTAACCCCCCTCCCCCCCCACATCTCCACTTATACCCCCCTCCTCCCCCCACTCTCCAATGTATACCCCCTCCTCCCCCCACATCTCCAATGTATACCCCCCTCCTCCCCCACATCTCCAATGTATACCCCCCTCCTCCCCCCACATCTCCAATGTATACCCCCCTCCTACCCCCACATCTCCAATGTATACCCCCCTCCTCCCCCCACATCTCCAATGTATACCCCCCTCCTCCCCCACATCTCCAATGTATACCCCCCTCCTCCCCACATCTCCAATGTATACCCCCCTCCTCCCCCCACATCTCCAATGTATACCCCCCTCCTCCCCACATCTCCAATGTATACCCCCCTCCTCCCCCCACATCTCCAATGTATACCCCCCTCCTCCTCCCACATCTCCAATGTATACCCCCCTCCTCCTCCCACATCTCCAATGTATACCCCCTCCTCCCCCCACATCTCCAATGTATACCCCCCTCCTCCCCCCACATCTCCAATGTATACCCCCCTCCTACACCCACATCTCCAATGTATACCCCCCTCCTCCCCCCACATCTCCAATGTATACCCCCCTCCTCCTCCCACATCTCCAATGTATACCCCCTCCTCCCCCCACATCTCCAATGTATACCCCCCTCCTCCCCCCACATCTCCAATGTATACCCCCCTCCTCCCCCCACATCTCCAATGTATACCCCCCTCCTCCCCCACATCTCCAATGTATACCCCCCTCCTCCCCCACATCTCCAATGTATACCCCCCTCCTCCCCCACATCTCCAATGTATACCCCCCTCCTCCCCCCACATCTCCAATGTATACCCCCCTCCTCCCCCACATCCCCAATGTATACCCCCCTCCTCCCCCACATCCCCAATGTATACCCCCCTCCTCCCCCCACATCTCCAATGTATACCCCCCTCCTCCCCCCACATCTCCAATGTATACCCCCTCCTCCTCCCACATCTCCAATGTATACCCCCCTCCCCCCACATCTCCAATGTATACCCCCCTCCTCCCCCACATCTCCAATGTATACCCCCCTCCTCCCCCCACATCTCCAATGTATATCCCCCTCCTCCCCCCACATCTCCAATGTATACCCCCCTCCTCCCCCCACATCTCCAATGTATACCCCCCTCCTCCCCTCACATCTCCAATGTATACCCCCTCCTCCCCCCACATCTCCAATGTATACCTCCCTCCTCCCCCCACATCTCCAATGTATACCCCCCTCCTACACCCACATCTCCAATGTATACTCCCCTCCTCCCCCCACACCCCCAATGTATACCCCCCCTCCCCCCACATCTCCAATGTATACCCCCCTCCTCCCCCCACATCTCCAATGTATACCCCCCTCCTCCCCCCACATCTCCAATGTATACCCCCCTCCTCCCCACATCTCCAATGTATACCCCCCTCCTCCCCCCACATCTCCAATGTATACCCCCCTCCTCCCCCCACATCTCCAATGTATACCCCCCTCCTCCCCCACATCTCCAATGTATACCCCCCTCCTCCCCCCACATCTCCAATGTATACCCCCCTCCTCCTCCCACATCTCCAATGTATACCCCCCTCCTCCCCCCACATCCCCAATGTATACCCCCCTCCTCCCCCCACATCTCCAATGTATACCCCCCTCCTCCCCCACATCCCCAATGTATACCCCCCTCCTCCCCCCACATCTCCAATGTATACCCCCCTCCTCCCCCCACATCCCAATGTATACTCCCCTCCTCCCCCACATCTCCAATGTATACCCCCCTCCTCCCCCCACACCTCCAATGTATACCCCCTCCTCCCCCCACATCTCCAATGTATACCCCCCTCCTCCCCCCACATCTCCAATGTATACCCCCCTCCTCCCCCCACATCTCCAATGTATACCCCCTCCTCCCCCCACATCCCCAATGTATACTCCCCTCTCCCCCACATCTCCAATGTATACCCCCCTCCTCCCCCCACACCCCCAATGTATACCCCCCTCCTCCCCCCACATCTCCAATGTATACCCCCCTCCTCCCCCCACATCTCCAATGTATACCCCCCTCCTCCCCCCACATCTCCAATGTATACCCCCCTCCTCCCCCCACATCTCCACTATATACCCCCCTCCTCCCCCCACATCTCCAATGTATACTCCCCTCCTCCCCACACATCCCCAATGTATACTCCCCTCCTCCCCCCACACCCCCAATGTATACCCCCCTCCTCCCCCCACATCTCCAATGTATACCCCCCTCCTCCCCCTACATCTCCAATGTATACCCCCCTCCTCCCCCACATCCCCAATGTATACCCCCCTCCTCCCACATCTCCAATGTATACCCCCCTCCTCCCCCCACATCCCCAATGTATACCCCCCTCCTCCCCCCACATCTCCAATGTATACCCCCCTCCTCCCCCCACATCTCCAATGTATACCCCCCTCCTCCCCCCACATCTCCAATGTATATCCCCCTCCTCCCCCCACATCTCCAATGTATACCCCCCTCCTCCCCCCACATCTCCAATGTATACCCCCCTCCTCCCCCCACATCTCCAATGTATACCCCCTCCTCCCCCCACATCTCCAATGTATACCCCCTCCTCCCCCACATCTCCAATGTATACCCCCCTCCTCCCGCCACATCTCCAATGTATATCCCCCTCCTCCCCCCACATCTCCAATGTATACCCCCCTCCTCCCCCCACATCTCCAATGTATACCCCCCTCCTCCCCCCACATCTCCAATGTATACCCCCCTCCTCCCCCCACATCTCCAATGTATACCCCCCTCCTCCCCCCACATCTCCAATGTATACCCCCTCCTCCCCCACATCTCCAATGTATACCCCCCTCCTCCCCCCACATCTCCAATGTATACCCCCCTCCTCCCCCCACATCTCCAATGTATACCCCCCTCCTCCCCCCACATCTCCAATGTATACCCCCTCCTCCCCCACATCTCCAATGTATACCCCCCTCCTCCCCCCACATCTCCAATGTATACCCCCCTCCTCCCCCTACATCTCCAATGTATACCCCCCCCTCCTCCCACATCTCCAATGTATACCCCCTCCTCCCCCCACACCCCCAATGTATACCCCCTCCTCCCCCCACATCTCAATATTACCCCCCTCCTCCCCCCACACCCCCAATGTATACCCCCTCCTCCCCCACATCTCCAATGTATACCCCCCTCCTCCCCCACATCTCCAATGTATACCCCCTCCTCCCCCCACATCTCCAATGTATATCCCCCTCCTCCCCCCACATCTCCAATGTATACCCCCCCTCCTCCCCCCACATCTCCAATGTATACCCCCTCCTCCCCCCACATCTCCAATGTATACCCCCTCCTCCCCCCACATCTCCAATGTATACCCCCTCCTCCCCCACATCTCCAATGTATACCCCCTCCTCCCCCACATCTCCAATGTATACCCCCCTCCTCCCCCCACATCTCCAATGTATACCCCCTCCTCCCCCACATCTCCAATGTATACCCCCCTCCTCCCCCCACATCTCCAATGTATACCCCCCTCCTCCCCCTACATCTCCAATGTATACCCCCCCCTCCTCCCACATCTCCAATGTATACCCCCCTCCTCCCCCCACATCTCCAATGTATACCCCCCTCCTCCCTCCACATCTCCAATGTATACCCCCCTCCTCCCCCCACATCTCCAAATGTATACCCCCCTCCTCCCCCCACATCTCCAATGTATATCCCCCTCCTCCCCCACATCTCCAATGTATACCCCCCTCCTCCCCCCACATCTCCAATGTATACCCCCCTCCTCCCCCCACATCTCCAATGTATACCCCCTCCTCCCCCACATCTCCAATATATACCCCCCTCCTCCCCCCACATCTCCAATGTATACCCCCCTCCTCCCCCACATCTCCAATGTATACCCCCCTCCTCCCCCCACATCTCCAATGTATACCCCCCTCCTCCCCCTACATCTCCAATGTATACCCCCCTCCTCCCTCCACATCTCCAATGTATACCCCCCTCCTCCCTCCACATCTCCAATGTATACCCCCCTCCTCCCCCTCTTCTCTATATACAGTACAAGTTACTATGAAGGGGCGGGGTTTACAATGTTATGACGTAGATGGGAGGGACTGGTCAGGTCACGTGTTGTGGTCAGCTGGCTGTGAATTGGATTCTGATCTGGGAGGTCATGACGTCATCAGTCCGCGCCTGTACTGTGTACCCGGAAGTGTGTTCTCTATGCGGTCCGATCAGTTTTCTCCCGGGGGGCCCCTGATGTCTGTGCGGACCGGGGGCCCCCTCACCCCCCGCCGCCTCCTACTCAGCACCCCCTGCGGGGTCATGGCTGTGGGGGAGGAGCAAGGGGCGGGGTTAGGGAATCCGGCAGGGGGCGTGGCTGGGACCCCAGAATGGGGTGGAGAGGCAGAAGTTGGGCTGTATAGGGGGAGGGAAGTGAAGGATTATGGGGGTGCTCTGGATTGGGCGGAGTGCTCCCCGGTGGTCTCCAGCTTTGCTCGGGGGGCGTGTCCTTCCCGGGTCCGGGTGGCGGCGGTGGATGCGGAGTCCTTGGTGAGGGCGGGGGTTCTACAGGAAGTGGGGGACCCCCCAGATCGCGGCTCCGCCCTCTGGGTGAGTAAGAAGCAGCTGCGGGATTTGGGTTTATATCACCGGGAGTGGGTGATAGTGACCTCTGCCGGAGCACCGCCCCCTCCCGGAGCTTCCCCCGGAGCACCGCCCCCTCCCGGAGCTTCCCCCTGGAGCACCGCCCCCTCCCGGAGCTTCCCCCGGAGCACCGCCCCCTCCCGGAGCTTCCCCCGGAGCACCGCCCCCTCCGGGAGCACCCCCACACCTCGCCGTTATCCTGGCCACAGAGATGTGCTTGGGGCACCCCCAAAAATACAGCCACCTGCTGAGTGGGAGGCGGAGCCCCCCGGACCCTGGGACCGCCCTTATTTCCGCCCCCCTCAGCTTCAACCTGACATCCGGAAACTGGGGGCTGAGCGAGGTGCTTGTAGAGGTAAGACCATCCCCCGACCCTGAACCCCCCCCTCCCCCACCCGTACTCATACCCCTTCCCCCACCCCCACCTGTAACCTTCATATCCCCCGACCCTGACTCCCCCTCCCCCACCCGTACTCCTCATACCCCTTCCCCCACCTGTAACCTTCATATCCCCCAACCCTGACGTCCCCACAGGGTAGATTTGATTTAAATCAGAATTTTTAAAGAGCAACTGTAATTTCTGTCCCGCTGTCGGCTCCTCCTCCTCTGTCGGCTCCTCCTCTGTCCCGCTGTCGGCTCCTCCTCTGTCCCGCTGTCGGCTCCCTCCTCCTCTGTCCCACTGTCGGCTCCTCCTCCTCTGTCGGCTCCTCCTCCTCTGTCGGCTCCTCCTCCTCTGTCCCGCTGTCGGCTCCTCCTCCTCTGTCCCGCTGTCGGCTCCTCCTCCTCTGTCCCACTGTCGGCTCCTTCTCCTCTGTCCCGCTGTCGGCTCCTTCTCCTCTGTCCCGCTGTCGGCTCCTTCTCCTCTGTCCCGCTCTCGGCTCCTCCTCTGTCCCGCTCTCGGCTCCTCCTCCTCCTCTGTCCCGCTGTCGGCTCCTCCTCCTCCTCTGTCCCGCTGTCGGCTCCTCCTCCTCCTCCTCTGTCCCGCTGTCGGCTCCTCCTCCTCCTCCTCTGTCCCGCTGTCGGCTCCTCCTCCTCCCCCTCTGTCCCGCTGTCGGCTCCTCCTCCTCTTCCTCTTACCCGCTGTCGGCTCCTCCTTTATCCCGCTGTCGGCTCCTCCTCCTCCTCCTCTGTCCCGCTGTCGGCTCCTCCTCTTACCCGCTGTCGGCTCCTCCTCTTACCCGCTGTCGGCTCCTCCTCTTACCCGCTGTCGGCTCCTCCTCTTACCCGCTGTCGGCTCCTCCTCCTCTGTCCCGCTGTCGGCTCCTCCTCTGTCCCGCTGTTGGATCCTCCTCTTCCTCTGTCCCGCTGTCGGCTCCTCCTCCTCTGTCCCGCTGTCGGCTCCTCCTCCTCTGTCCCGCTGTCGGCTCCTCCTCTGTCCCGCTGTCGGCTCCTCCTCTGTCCCGCTGTCGGCTCCTCCTCTGTCCCGCTGTCGGCTCCTCCTCTGTCCCGCTGTCGGCTCCTCCTCTGTCCCGCTGTCGGCTCCTCCTCTTACCCGCTGTCAGCTCCTCCTCTGTCCCGCTGTCGGCTCCTCCTCCTCCTCTGTCCCGCTGTCGGCTCCTCTCCTCTGTCCCGCTGTCGGCTCCTCCTCCCCTTACCCGCTGTCGGCTCCTCCTCCCCTTACCCGCTGTCGGGCTCCTCCTCCCCTTACCCGCTGTCGGCTCCTCCTCCCCTTACCCGCTGTCGGCTCCTCCTCCCCTTACCCGCTGTCGGCTCCTCCTCCCCTTACCCGCTGTCGGCTCCTCCTCCTTGTCCCGCTGTCGGCTCCTCCTCCTCTGTCCCGCTGTCGGCTCCTCCTTCTTCCGCTGTCGGCTCCTCCTCCTCTGTCCCGCTGTCGGCTCCTCCTCCTCTGTCCCGCTGTCGGCTCCTCCTCCTCTGTCCCGCTGTCGGCTCCTCCTCTCTGGCCCGCTCTCGGCTTCCTCCTCCTCTGTCCCGCTGTCGGCTCCTCCTCCTCTGTCCCGCTGTCGGCTCCTCCTCCTCTGTCCCGCTGTCGGCTCCTCCTCCTCTGTCCCGCTGTCGGCTCCTCCTCCTCTGTCCCGCTGTCGGCTCCTCCTCCTCTGTCCCGCTGTCGGCTCCTCCTCCTCTGTCCCGCTGTCGGCTCCTCCTCCTCTGTCCCGCTGTCGGCTCCTCCTCCTCTGTCCCGCTCTCGGCTCCTCCTCCTCTGTCCCGCTGTCGGCTCCTCCTCCTCTGTCCCGCTGTCGGCTCCTCCTCCTCTGTCCCGCTGTCGGCTCCTCCTCCTCTGTCCCGCTGTCGGCTCCTCCTCCTCTGTCCCGCTGTCGGCTCCTCCTCCTCTGTCCCGCTGTCGGCTCCTCCTCCTCTGTCCCGCTGTCGGCTCCTCCTCCTCTGTCCCCGCTGTCGGCCCTCCTCCTCCTCTGTCCCGCTGTCGGCTCCTCCTCCTCTCTGTCCCGCTGTCGGCTCCTCCTCCTTGTCCCGCTGTCGGCTCCTCCTCCTCCTCTGTCCCGCTGTCGGCTCCTCCTCCTCTGTCCCGCTGTCGGCTCCTCCTCCTCTGTCCCGCTGTCGGCTCCTCCTCCTCTGTCCCGCTGTCGGCTCCTCCTCTTCCCGCTGTCGGCTCCTCCTCTGTCCCGCTGTCGGCTCCTCCTCTTCCTCTTACCCGCTGTCGGCTCCTCCTTTATCCCGCTGTCGGCTCCTCCTCCTCCTCTGTCCCGCTGTCGGCTCCTCCTCTGTCCCGCTGTCGGCTCCTCCTCTGTCCCGCTGTCGGCTCCTCCTCTTACCCGCTGTCGGCTCCTCCTCTTACCCGCTGTCGGCTCCTCCTCCTCTTACCCGCTGTCGGCTCCCTCCTCTGTCTACCCGCTGTCGGCCTCCTCCTCTATCCCGCTGTCGGCTCCTCCTCCTCTGTCCCGCTGTCGGCTCCTCCTCTGTCCCGCTGTCGGCTCCTCCTCCTCTGTCCCGCTGTCGGCTCCTCCTCCTCTGTCCCGCTGTCGGCTCCTCCTCTGTCCCGCTGTCGGCTCCTCCTCCTCTGTCCCGCTGTCGGCTCCTCCTCCTCTGTC
>JBBGZY010003355.1:0-106185 GCA_037952925.1 Lithobates clamitans | reverse complement strand
ATACAGAGGGAGCAACACTGGAGTGTAATACAGAGGGAGTAATACTGGAGTGTAATACAGAGAAGAGGAGTAACACTGGAGTGTAATACAGAGGACAGTAACACTGGAGTGTAATACAGAGGAGAGTAACACTGAGTGTAATAATGAGGAGAGTAATACTGGAGTGTAATACAGAGGAGAGTAATACTGGAGTGTAATAATGAGGAGAGTAATACTGGAGTGTAATACAGAGGAGAGTAATACTGGAGTGTAATAATGGGAGTAATCTGGAGTACAGAGGACGGAGTTACTGGAGTGTAATACAGAGGAGAGTAATACTGGAGTGTAATACAGAGGAGAGTATCACTGGAGTGTAATACTGAGG
This sequence comes from Lithobates clamitans, assembly GCA_037952925.1. NCBI lineage: Eukaryota > Metazoa > Chordata > Amphibia > Anura > Ranidae > Lithobates > Lithobates clamitans. The sequence goes on along the minus strand of JBBGZY010003355.1, from coordinate 105,821 downwards.
AGAGTAATACTGGAGTGTAATACAGAGGAGAGTAACACTGGAGTGTAATAAAGAGGAGAGTAATACTGGAGTGTAATACTGAGGAGAGTAATACTGGAGTGTAATAATAAGGAGAGTAACACTGGAGTGTAATACATGAGGAGAGTAATACTGGAGTGTAATACAGAGGAGAGTAATACTGGAGTGTAATAAATGAGGAGAGTAATACTGGAGTGTAATAAGAGGAGAGTAATACTGGGAGTGTAATACAGAGGAGAGTAATACTGGAGTGTAATACAGAGGAGAGTAATACTGGAGTGTAATACAGAGGAGAGTAATACTGGAGTGTAATACAGAGGAGAGTAATACTGGAGTGTAATAAAGGAGAGTAACACTGGAGTGTAATACAGAGGAGAGTAATACTGGAGTGTAATACAGAGGAGAGTAATACTGGAGTGTAATACAGAGGAGAGTAACACTGGAGTGTAATACAGAGGAGAGTAATACTGGAGTGTAATACAGAGGAGAGTAATACTGGAGTGTAATACAGAGGAGAGTAACACTGGAGTGTAATACAGAGGAGAGCAACACTGGAGTGTAATACAGAGGAGAGTAATACTGGAGTGTAATACAGAGAAGAGGAGTAACACTGGAGTGTAATACAGAGGAGAGTAACACTGGAGTGTAATACAGAGGAGAGTAACACTGAGTGTAATAATGAGGAGAGTAATACTGGAGTGTAATACAGAGGAGAGTAACACTGGAGTGTAATACAGAGGAGAGTAATAACTGGAGTGTAATACAGAGGAGAGTAACACTGGAGTGTAATACATGAGGAGAGTAACACTGGAGTGTAATACAGAGGAGAGTAACACTGGAGTGTAATAATGAGGAGAGTAATACTGGAGTGTAATACAGAGGAGAGTAATACTGGAGTGTAATACAAGAGGAGAGTAACACTGGAGTGTAATACAGAGGAGAGTAATACTGGAGTGTAATAATGAGGAGAGTAATACTGGAGTGTAATACAGAGGAGAGTAATACTGGAGTGTAATACAGAGGAGAGTAATACTGGAGTGTAATACAGAGGAGAGTAACACTGGAGTGTAATACAGAGGAGAGTAATACTGGAGTGTAATACAGAGGAGAGTAACACTGGAGTGTAATACAGAGGAGAGTAACACTGGAGTGTAATACAGAGGAGAGTAATACTGGAGTGTAATAATGAGGAGAGTAACACTGGAGTGTAATACAGAGGAGAGTAATACTGGAGTGTAATACAGAGGAGAGTAACACTGGAGTGTAATACAGAGGAGAGTAATACTGGAGTGTAATACAGAAGGAGAGTAATACTGGAGTGTAATAATGAGGAGAGTAATACTGGAGTGTAATACAGAGGAGAGTAATACTGGAGTGTAATAATGAGGAGAGTAATACTGGAGTGTAATACAGAGGAGAGTAACACTGAGTGTAATACAGAGGAGAGTAATACTGGAGTGTAATACAGAGGAGAGTAATACTGGAGTGTAATACAGAGGAGAGTAACACTGGAGTGTAATACAGAGGAGAGTAAATACTGGAGTGTAATACAGAGGAGAGTAACACTGGAGTGTAATACAGAGGAGAGTAACACTGGAGTGTAATACAGAGGAGAGTAATACTGGAGTGTAATACAGAGGAGAGTAACACTGGAGTGTAATACAGAGGAGAGTAACACTGGAGTGTAATACAGAGGAGAGTGACACTGGAGTGTAATACAGAGGAGAGCAACACTGGAGTGTAATACAGAGGAGAGTAATACTGGAGTGTAATACCGAGAAGAGGAGTAACACTGGAGTGTAATACAGAGGAGAGTAACACTGGAGTGTAATAATGAGGAGAGTAACACTGGAGTGTAATACAGAGGAGAGTAATACTGGAGTGTAATACAGAGGAGAGTAATACTGGAGTGTAATAATGAGGAGAGTAATACTGGAGTGTAATACAGAGGGAGAGTAATACTGGAGTGTAATACAGAGGAGAGTAATACTGGAGTGTAATAATGAGGAGAGTAATACTGGAGTGTAATACAGAGGAGTAACACTGGAGTGTAATACAGAGAAGAGGAGTAACACTGGAGTGTAATACAGAGGAGAGTAACACTGGAGTGTAATACAGAGGAGAGTAACACTGGAGTGTAATAATGAGGAGAGTAATACTGGAGTGTAATACAGAGGAGAGTAATACTGGAGTGTAATAATGAGGAGAGTAATACTGGAGTGTAATAATGAGGAGAGTAATACTGGAGTGTAATAATGAGGAGAGTAATACTGGAGTGTAATACAGAGGAGAGTAATACTGGAGTGTAATACAGAGGAGAGTAATACTGGAGTGTAATACAGAGGAGAGTAATACTGGAGTGTAATACAGAGGAGAGTAACACTGGAGTGTAATACAGAGGAGAGTAATACTGGAGTGTAATACCGAGGAGAGTAACACTGGAGTGTAATACAGAGGAGAGTAATACTGGAGTGTAATACAGAGGAGAGTAATACTGGAGTGTAATAATGAGGAGAGTAAAACTGGAGTGTAATACAGAGGAGAGTAATACTGGAGTGTAATAATGAGGAGAGTAATACTGGAGTGTAATACAGAGGAGAGTAACACTGGAGTGTAATACAGAGGAGAGTAACACTGGAGTGTAATACAGAGGAGAGTAACACTGGAGTGTAATACAGAGGAGAGTGACACTGGAGTGTAATACAGAGGAGAGCAACACTGGAGTGTAATACAGAGGAGAGTAATACTGGAGTGTAATACAGAGAAGAGGAGTAACACTGGAGTGTAATACAGAGGAGAGTAACACTGGAGTGTAATACAGAGGAGAGTAACACTGGAGTGTAATAATGAGGAGAGTAATACTGGAGTGTAATACAGAGGAGAGTAACACTGGAGTGTAATACAGAGGAGAGTAATACTGGAGTGTAATACAGAGGAGAGTAACAATGGAGTGTAATACAGAGGAGAGTAACACTGGAGTGTAATACAGAGGAGAGTAACACTGGAGTGTAATAATGAGGAGAGTAATACTGGAGTGTAATACAGAGGAGAGTAATACTGGAGTGTAATAATGAGGAGAGTAATACTGGAGTGTAATACAGAGGAGAGTAATACTGGAGTGTAATAATGAGGAGAGTAATACTGGAGTGTAATACAGAGGAGAGTAATACTGGAGTGTAATACAGAGGAGAGTAACACTGGAGTGTAATACAGAGAAGAGGAGTAACACTGGAGTGTAATACAGAGGAGAGTAACACTGGAGTGTAATACAGAGGAGAGTAACACTGGAGTGTAATACAGAGGAGAGTAACACTGGAGTGTAATACAGAGGAGAGTAATACTGGAGTGTAATAATGAGGAGAGTAACACTGGAGTGTAATACAGAGGAGAGTAATACTGGAGTGTAATACCGAGGAGAGTAACACTGGAGTGTAATACAGAGGAGAGTAATACTGGAGTGTAATACAGAGGAGAGTAATACTGGAGTGTAATAATGAGGAGAGTAATACTGGAGTGTAATACAGAGGAGAGTAATACTGGAGTGTAATAATGAGGAGAGTAATACTGGAGTGTAATACAGAGGAGAGTAACACTGGAGTGTAATACAGAGGAGAGTAATACTGGAGTGTAATACAGAGGGAGAGTAATACTGGAGTGTAATACAGAGGAGAGTAACACTGGAGTGTAATACAGAGGAGAGTAATACTGGAGTGTAATACAGAGGAGAGTAACACTGGAGTGTAATAATGAGGAGAGTAACACTGGAGTGTAATACAGAGGAGAGTAACACTGGAGTGTAATACAGAGGAGAGTAACACTGGAGTGTAATACAGAGGAGAGTAACACTGGAGTGTAATACAGAGGAGAGTGACACTGGAGTGTAATACAGAGGAGAGCAACACTGGAGTGTAATACAGAGGAGAGTAATACTGGAGTGTAATACCGAGAAGAGGAGTAACACTGGAGTGTAATACAGAGGAGAGTAACACTGGAGTGTAATAATGAGGAGAGTAACACTGGAGTGTAATACAGAGGAGAGTAATACTGGAGTGTAATACAGAGGAGAGTAACACTGGAGTGTAATACAGAGGAGAGTAATACTGGAGTGTAATACAGAGGAGAGTAACAATGGAGTGTAATACAGAGGAGAGTAACACTGGAGTGTAATACAGAGGAGAGTAACACTGGAGTGTAATAATGAGGAGAGTAATACTGGAGTGTAATACAGAGGAGAGTAATACTGGAGTGTAATAATGAGGAGAGTAATACTGGAGTGTAATACAGAGGAGAGTAATACTGGAGTGTAATACAGAGGAGAGTAATACTGGAGTGTAATACAGAGGGGGAGTAATACTGGAGTGTAATAATGAGGAGAGTAATACTGGAGTGTAATACAGAGGAGAGTAATACTGGAGTGTAATACAGAGGAGAGTAACACTGGAGTGTAATACAGAGAAGAGGAGTAACACTGGAGTGTAATACAGAGGAGAGTAACACTGGAGTGTAATACAGAGGAGAGTAACACTGGAGTGTAATACAGAGGAGAGTAATACTGGAGTGTAATACAGAGGAGAGTAATACTGGAGTGTAATAATGAGGAGAGTAATACTGGAGTGTAATACAGAGGAGAGTAATACTGGAGTGTAATAATGAGGAGAGTAATACTGGAGTGTAATACAGAGGAGAGTAACACTGGAGTGTAATACAGAGGAGAGTAATAATGGAGTGTAATACAGAGGAGAGTAATAATGGAGTGTAATACAGAGGAGAGTAACACTGGAGTGTAATACAGAGGAGAGTTATACTGGAGTGTAATAATAAGGAGAGTAATACTGGAGTGTAATACAGAGGAGAGTAATACTGGAGTGTAATACAGAGGAGAGTAATAATGGAGTGTAATACAGAGGAGAGTAATAATGGAGTGTAATACAGAGGAGAGTAACACTGGAGTGTAATAATGAGGAGAGTAATACTGGAGTGTAATACAGAGGAGAGTAACACTGGAGTGTAATACAGAGGAGAGTAATACTGGAGTGTAATACAGAGGAGAGTAACACTGGAGTGTAATACAGAGGAGAGTAATACTGGAGTGTAATACAGAGGAGAGTTATATAGAGGAAAGTTATACTTGATTTATAATTGATATCAGTGTAATTGGCGTATAACTGATCAGGTATATCTCTATATGATTGAAGATTGGATCCCGGCTAATAAATGACTTTCTATTACAATACTAGAAATGAGACAATCTGTGATAAGAGGATGACTGAGGGCAGAACTGGGAGCAAGGTGAGAGAGGGACGGGGCATGAGGGGGCAGGGAAGGGGCAGGAGGAAGGCAGAAAAGGGGACAGGGCAGGAGGAAGGTAAGGAAGGAAAGGGGCAGGAGGGAGGTTGGGAATGGGGCAGGGCAGGAAGCAGGGGGCAGGAATGGGACAGGGCAGGAATAGTGATTGGGGCAGGAATAGTGATTGGGGCAGGGCAGGAGGCAGAAACGGGGCAGGGCAGGAGGCAGGGATGGGGCAGGGGGCAGGAGTGGGGCAGGGCAGGAGGCAGGGATGGGGTAGGGGGCAGGGATGGGGCAGGAATGGGGCAGGGCAGGAGGCAGGGATGGGGCAGGAATAGGGCAGGGCAGGAGGCAGGGATGGGGTAGGGGCAGGGATGGGGCAGGAATGGGGCAGGGCAGGAGGCAGGGATGGGGCAGGAATAGGGCAGGGCAGGGGGCAGGGATGGGGTAGGGGGCAGGGATGGGGCAGGAATGGGGCAGGGCAGGAGGCATGGATGGGGCAGGAATGGGACAGGGCAGGAGTCACGAATGGGGAAGGAATAGGGCAGGGCAGGAGGCAGGGATGGGGTAGAGGGCAGGGATGGGGCAGGGATGGGGGCAGGGCAGGAGGCAGGGATGGGGCAGGAATAGGGCAGGGCAGGAGGCAGGGATGGGGTAGGGGCAGGGATGGGGCAGGAATGGGGCAGGGCTGGAGGCAGGGATGGGGCAGGAATGGGGCAGGGCAGGAGGCAGAGATGGGGCAGGAATGGGGCAGGGCAGGAGTCAGGGATGGGACAGGACAGGAGGCAGGGATGGGGCAGGAATAGGGCAGGGCAGGAGGCAGGGATGGGGCAGGAATAGAGCAGGGGCAGGAGGCAGGGATGGGACAGGACAGGAGGCAGGGATGGGGCAGGGCAGGAGGCAGGGATGGGGCAGGGCAGGAGGCAGGGATGGGGCAGGAATAGGGCAGGGCAGGAGGCAGGGATGGGGCAGGAATAGAGCAGGGCAGGAGGCAGGGAGGGACAGGACAGGAGGCAGGGATGGGACAGGGCAGGAGGCAGGGATGGGGCAGGGCAGGAGGCAGGGATGGGGCAGGGCAGGAGGCAGGGATGGGGCAGGAATAGGGCAGGGCAGGAGGCAGGGATGGAGCAGGAATAGAGAAGGGCAGGAGGCAGGGATGGGGCAGGAATAGAGCAGGGCAGGAGGCAGGGATGGGGCAGGAATTGGGCAGGGCAGGAGGCAGGGATGGGGCAGGGCAGGAGTCAGGGCAGGAGGCAGGTATGGGGCAGGAATGGGGCAGGGCAGGAGTCAGGGATGGGGTAGGAGGCAGGGATGGGGCAGGAATGGGGCAGGGCAGGAGTCAGGGCAGGAGGCAGGGATGGGGCAGGGCAGGAGGCAGGGATGGGGCAGGAATAAGGCAGGGCAGGAGGCAGGGATGGGGCAGGAATGGGGCAGGGCAGGAGGCAGGGATGGGGCAGGAATGGGGCAGGGCAGGAGGCAGAGATGGGGCAGGAATGGGGCAGGGCAGGAGTCAGGGCAGGAGGCAGGGATGGGACAGGACAGGAGGCAGTGATGGGACAGGGCAGGAGGCAGGGATGGGGCAGGAATAGGGCAGGGCAGGAGGCAGGGATGGGGCAGGAATAGAGCAGGGCAGGAGGCAGGGATGGGGCAGGAATAGAGCAGGGCAGGAGGCAGGAATGGGGCAGGAATTGGGCAGGGCAGGAGGCAGGGATGGGGCAGGGCAGGAGTCAGGGCAGGAGGCAGGTATGGGGCAGGAATGGGGCAGGGCAGGAGTCAGGGATGGGGTAGGAGGCAGGGATGGGGCAGGAATGGGACAGGGCAGGAGTCAGGGCAGGAGGTAGGGATGGGGCAGGAATGGGGCAGGGCAGGAGTCAGGGCAGGAGGCAGGGATGGGGCAGGAATAGAGCAGGGCAGGAGGCAGGGATGGGGCAGGAATGGGGCAGGGCAGGAGTCAGGGCAGGAGGCAGGGATGGGACAGGGCAGGAGGCAGGGATGGGGCAGGAATAGAGCAGGGCAGGAGGCAGGGATGGGACAGGAATAGAGCAGGGCAGGAGGCAGGGATGGGGCAGGAATGGGGCAGGGCAGGAGTCAGGGCAGGAGGCAGGGATGGGACAGGGCAGGAGGCAGGGATGGGGCAGGGCAGGAGGCAGGGATGGGGCAGGATTCAGGAATAAGGCAGGGCAGGAGGCAGGGATGGGGCAGGGCAGGAGGCAGGGATGGGGCAGGGCAGGAGGCAGGGATGGGGCAGGAATAAGGCAGGAGGCAGGAATGGGGCAGGAATTGGGCAGGGCAGGAGGCAGGGATTGGGAGTGGTGTCAGGAATGAAGCTCAGCCTCACTCACTGACCCCTGTAGAATGCACAGCAGGACTGAATCAAAGAGTGAAAGCAGAGACAGGCCGCCTATTGTTCTGAGAAGAAAGAGAGAGGAGAGGGGGACAGACTGGAACTCCCACCCAAACAGTCCCATACACACCGGGGATAACAGGAGCCGCACCACCAGGTACCTCACTGATCATCCGGGGCTCTGTACTGTGACCTTGGGGAAGTAAATGGGATATAGAGTGTCAGCTCTGCAGGGCAGCAGTGCATGTGCTATGTGTGTATGAATGAGTGTCAGTATTCTCTATATATTCAACATAGCAGGAGAAACCTACACTGCCCACCCATCCCAATACAAGGGGGTGACTGTACCATACAACCAAAGAAGGGGGGGTGACTGTGCCATACGACCAATGAAGGGGGGGGGGGTGACTGTGTCATACAACCAATGAAGGGGGGGTGATTGTGCCATACGACCAATGAAGGGGGGGGGGTGACTGTGTCATACAACCAAAGAAGGGGGGGTGACTGTGCCATACAACCAATGAAGGGGGGGGGGGGGTGACTGTGCCATACAACCAAAGAAGGGGGGGGGGTGACTGTGCCATACAACCAATGAAGGGGGGGGGTGACTGTGTCATACAACCAATGAAGGGGGGGTGACTGTGCCATACAACCAAAGAAGGGGAGGGGTGACTGTGCCATACAACCAAAGAAGGGGGGGGGTGACTGTGCCATACAACCAATGAAGGGGGGGTGACTGTGCCATACAACCAATGAAGGGGGGGGGTGACTGTGTCATACAACCAATGAAGGGGGGGTGACTGTGCCATACAACCAAAGAAGGGGGGGGGTGACTGTGCCATACAACCAAAGAAGGGGGGGTGACTGTGCCATACAACCAATGAAGGGGGGGTGACTGTGCCATACAACCAATGAAGGGGGGGGTGACTGTGCCATACAACCAATGAAGGGGGGGGGGTGACTGTGCTATACAACCAATGAAGGGGGGGGGGGGGTGACTGTGCCATACAACCAAAGAAGGGGGGGGGGTGACTGTGCCATACAACCAATGAAGGGGGGGGGGTGACTGTGTCATACAACCAATGAAGGGGGGGGGGTGACTGTGCTATACAACCAAAGAAGGGGAGGGGTGACTGTGCCATACAACCAAAGAAGGGGGGGTGACTGTGCCATACAACCAATGAAGGGGGGGGGGGTGACTGTGCCATACAACCAAAGAAGGGGGGGGTGACTGTGCCATACAACCAATGAAGGGGGGGGGTGACTGTGTCATACAACCAATGAAGGGGGGGTGACTGTGCCATACAACCAAAGAAGGGGAGGGGTGACTGTGCCATACAACCAAAGAAGGGGGGGGGTGACTGTGCCATACAACCAATGAAGGGGGGGGTGACTGTGCATACAACCAATGAAGGGGGGGGGGGGGTGACTGTGCTATACAACCAATGAAGGGGGGGGGGGTGACTGTGCCATACAACCAAAGAAGGGGGGGGGTGACTGTGCCATACAACCAATGAAGGGGGGGGGGTGACTGTGTCATACAACCAATGAAGGGGGGGGGGTGACTGTGCTATACAACCAAAGAAGGGGGGGTGACTGTGCCAAACAACCAATGAAGGGGGGGGTAACTGTGCCATACAACCAATGAAGGGGGGTGACTGTGTCATACAACCAAAGAAGGGGGGGTGATTGTGCCATACAACCAATGAAGGGGGGGGGGGTGACTGTGCTATACAACCAAAGAAGGGGGGGGGGTGACTGTGCCAAACAACCAATGAAGGGGGGGGGTAACTGTGCCATACAACCAATGAAGGGGGGTGACTGTGTCATACAACCAAAGAAGGGGGGGGGGTGACTGTGTCATACAACCAATGAAGGCAGGGGTGACTGTGCCATACAACCAAGGAAGGGGGGGTGACTGTGCCATACAACCAAGGAAGGGGGGGTGACTGTGCCATACAACCAATAAAGGGGGGTGATTCTGCCATACAACCAATAAAAGGGGGGAGGTGACTGTGCCATACAACCAATAAAGGGGGGGGGGCTGTGCATACAACCAAGAAAGGGGTCAGTGGTGACTGTGCCTATAAACCGGGGGGGGGGGGGGTGAATATGCCATTCAACTAATAGGGGGGGTGGTGACTGTACCATACAACCAATAAAAGGAGGGGGGTGATTGTGCCATACAACCAAGAAAGGGGGGGTGGTGACTGTGCAATACAACCAATAAATGGGGGGTTGACTGTGCCATACAACCAATAAAAGGGGGGGGGGGGTGATTGTGCCATACAACCAATAAAAGGAGGGAGGTGACTGTGCCATACAACCAACAAAAGGGGGGGGGGGGGGTGACTGTGCCATACAACCAATAAAGGGGGGAGGTGACTGTGCCATACAACCAATAAAAAGGGGGGGGGGGGATGATTGTACCATACAACCAATAAAAGGAGGGGGTGTCTGTGCCATACAACCAATAAAAGGAGGGGAGGTGACTGTGCCATACAACCAATAAAGGGGAGGTGACAGTGCCATACAACCAATAAAACGAGGGGAGGTGACTGTGCCATACAACCAATAAAGGAGGGGGGGGTGACTATATGCCATACAACCAATAAAGGAGGGGGGGGTGACTATATGCCATACAACCAAGAAAGGGGGGGGTGGTGACTGTGCCATACATCATATAAAAGGGGAGGGGGTGATTGCGCCATACAACCAATAAAAGGAGGGGGGGTTACTGTGCCATACAACCAACAAAGGGGGGGGGTGACTGTGCCATACAACCACTATAAGGGGGGGGGGGGGTGACTGTGCCATGCAACCAATAAAGGGAGGGGGGTGACTGTGACATAAAACCAATAAATGGGGGGTGGTGACTGTGCCATACAACCAATATAAGGGGGGTGACTATGCCATACAACCAAGAAAGGGGGTGGTGACTGTGCCATACAACCTATAAAAGGGGGGTGGTGACTGTGCCATACAACCAATAAAGGAGGGGGGGGGGTGATTGTGCCATACAACCAAGAAAGTGGGGGTGGTGACTGTGCCATACAACCAATAAAGGGGGGGGGGTGACTGTGCCATACAACCAATAAAGGGGGGGGGTGACTGTGCCATACAACCAATAAAAGGAGGGTGGTGGCTGTGCCATACAACCAACAAAAGGGGGGGTGACTGTGCCATACAACCAATAAAGAGGGGGTGACTGTGCCATACAACCAATAAAGAGGGGGGTGACTGTGCCATACAACCAATAAAAATGGGGTGGGGATGATTGTACCATACAACCAATAAAAGGAGGGGAGGTGACTGTGCCATACAACCAATAAAGGGGAGGTGACTGTACCATACAACCAATAAAAATGGGGGGGGGGGGGGTGATTGTGCCATACAACCAATAAAATGAGGGGGGTGGGTGACTGTGCCATACAGTCAAACAAGGAGGGGTGACAGTTAGTGGAATGACCTGAACTTTGATCTTCTCCTCCAATAGACAAATCACTTCTCCACTTTCCTATCAGGTGAGGAATAACATGGATAATCAGGCATGACGGCTCCTGTAATGTTTAACCTACAAGCAGCACAGCACCAAGGTCCCAGTACAATCCCAGTACAATCCCGATACACTCCTGGTAAAATCCCAGTACAATCCCAGTACAATCCCAGTATACTCCCGGTACAATCCCAGTACAATCCAGGTACACTCCTGGTATAATCCCGGTAAAATCCCAGTATAATCCCGGTAAAATCCCAGTATAATCCCGGTATAATCCCAGTATAATCCCGGTAAAATCCCAGTATAATCCCGGTATAATCCCAGTTCACTCCCGGTACAATCCCAGTATACTCCCAGTACAATTCCGGTACAATCCCAGTACACTCCTGGTACCATCCTAGTACAATTCCGGTACAATCCCAGTATACTCCCAGTACAATTCAGGTACAATCCCAGTATACTCCCAGTACAATTCCGGTACAATCCCAGTATACTCCCAGTACAATTCCGGTACAATCCCAGTACACTCCTGGTACAATCCTAGTACAATTCCGGTACAATCCCAGTATAATCCCAGTACAATTCCGGTACACTCCCAGTATAATCCCAGTACAATCCCAGTACACTCCTGGTACAATCCTAGTACAATTCCCCGGTACACTCCCAGTATAATCCCAGTACAATTCCGGTACACTCCCAGTATAATCCCAGTTCACTCCCGGTACAATCCCAGTATACTCCCAGTACAATTCCGGTACAATCCCAGTACACTCCTGGTACAATCCTAGTACAATTCCGGTACAATCCCCAGTATAATCCCAGTACAATTCCGGTACAATCCCAGTACAATTCCGGTACAATCCCAGTACAATCCCGGTACAATTCCGGTACAATCCCAGTACAATCCCAGTACAATTCCGGTACAATCCCAGTACAATCCCAGTACAATCCCAGTATAATCCCGGTACAATCCCAGTACAATCCCAGTACACAGCTCTCCATGTACATCACATGCTGGTTTCATGTGACACTCCTGATGGCGGATGGGACACCAACCCTCCACTACAGCCAGGAAGGACCCAGCTGACCTGACCATCCATGTTGGTGAAATGACTTGTTAGCACTTATCAGTGTCAGACACCGGGGGGCGCTCCGGCAGGGTGGGGTGTGAATGAGGCCCAAATGGCTTTAGATAAACCCTGCAGTGTAATCTGCTTATATATTGCCCTCCCCCTCATCAACATTATAATGACATCATTAGATAAAACCTTCTTCTGTTTTCTTTACACACCTCATTGCAGACCCAGTGACATCATCACCGGGTCTCTGTGCTTCTCTATGCAATGGAGGCAGATCATGGCTGGTGGGAGGGGCTTCCTGAAAACATCCCAGCCCCTGGCCTCAGTACACCTCTCAACAGCCCCCAGTCCTGATCCAAGCAGTGGGAGGAGTTATGCAAATCTCAAAATGCCTTGAAGGGTGGGTGTCACTCTTGGAGGAGTGGGCGTTCCTAGGCGGGCTGTATTTGCATAGATAACGCCCACATGTGACGCTGAGCCTCCGTGATTGAAAGACCTGAACTCCAATGGACTGAAAGGGGCGGGGACGGTCAGGCTGGGGAAAGGGGGCGGGGCCAGAGACGGTCAGGCTGGGGGAAGGGGGCGGGGCCAGAGACGGTCAGGCTGGGAAAAGGGGCGGGGCCAGAGACGGTCAGGCTGGGGAAAGGGGGCGGGGCCAGAGACGGTCAGGCTGGGGAAAGGGGGCGGGGCCAGAGACGGTCAGGCTGGGGAAAGGGGGCGGGGCCAGAGACGGTCAGGCTGGTGAAAGGGGGCGGAGCTGCATCTGACTTGCTGCAGCTTCTAATGCACATGGTGAGAAGCTCACAGTGTGCGGTGAAATCAGAGGAAGACATTTCAGTCCAGGGGGAGGAGCCGCTACATCTGAAGGGGGGGGGTTAATAAGGTAAAAAGGATTCATGTCCAACAAGTTTGACCTTCAAGCTCCGAGCCAATGACTGAAGAGCCACGACCTGCTGGGACTTGTAGTCCCCCGGTATCCGGAGGGGGGCGGCACAGATGGGGTTCTAGTCGGGGACGCTGATTGTGATAATTACACGTCTCTGGGTGGGAGGAAGCGGCTCACTAACGAGTTTCCTTCCTGACGGGTTAATGGCTGTTTATATGAAGCCGATCGATGATGGAGGGGGGGGGGGGGGTGACCGCCTCCCCTGGTCTGGGGGGGGAACCAATGGAATTGAGCAGCCTATGGCGGCAGGACGGTGACAGGTCCACTTTGAGATCTGATTGACTTTTGAGCTTTTTATGTTTATTGAACTTCAATATATAATTGTGAAGTCAAAACACAGAAGAAATCCGATCCTGCCCCAGGATTTGTATCCCTGTCCATCCAGTCCCGAGATTAACACAGCTCCGCCGCACAGCACAGACCCGCCTGGCAGGACATGAGACAGACACTTACGGGTCTTGTCCCTCCCCCCAGCCTGTGATTGGACAAGCAGCTCCTTCCTCTGTCACTCTGCTCTCTCCTCCTATCAGGATGCTCCTTGTTAGCACATGCAGCTCACATGACTAGCTCCTTGTGTTGCTGCTCCCTCTCTGGGTCGGAGCTCTGCTGTACAGGGATTGGTCCCATTCAGGGACTTACACATTTATTGATGTATTCATAATTACTGAGCCGCATCTATTTGTGTCTTTTGTATCTGTTCAGAGTTCTGCCATCTGCTGAAAGGTGGCTTCATGTATCTACTACTCCTTCAGTCTCAATAAGTGAAACGTGGGCAGGGCCGGGACAAGGGGTGGGCAGGGCCGGGACAAAGAGTGGGCAGGGCCGGGACAAAGAGTGGGCAGGGCCGGGACAAAGAGTGGGCAGGGCCGGGACGAGGGGTGGGCAGGGCCGGGACGAGGGGTGGGCAGGGCCGGGACAAAGAGTGGGCAGGGCTGGGACATGGGGTGGGCAGGGCCGGGACAAAGAGTGGGCAGGGCCAGGACGAGGGGTGGGCAGGGCCGGGACGAGGGGTGGGCAGGGCCGGGACAAAGAGTGGGCAGGGCCAGGACGAGGGGTGGGCAGGAGGGACAGCGGCCCCGGGCGCAGCAGGAGAAGAGGGGGCAGATAATGGACACAGGACAGTAAACCCATTAACAGTGGGGGAGGGGGCGCAGTTTCACATCTTTACCCTGGGGGTTCGATGAACTTGTCCCAGTACAGGGTATGGGGGCCCCTGATGTCACAGAGGGGCCACACATAATATTCAGTACATGTAACTTCTGTAAGGGGCCTCATGCACAAAACAGGAGGGTCAGAGACGGGGCACCCAATACATGTGACTGCTAGAGAATAACAAGCCCCATCATTGGTGTCAGTGGGAGGAATAGTGTCCCATCATTGGTATCAGTGGGAGGAATAGTGCTCCATCATTGGTGTCAGTGAGAGGAATAGTGTCCCATCATTGGTATCAGTGGGAGGAATAGTGCCCCATCATTGGTGTCAGTGGGAGGAATAGTGCCCCATCATTGGTGTCAGTGGGAGGAATAGTGTCCCATCATTGGTGTCAGTGGGAGGAATAGTGCACCATCATTGGTGTCAGTGGGAGGAATAGTGCCCCATCATTGGTGTCAGTGGGAGGAATAGTGCCACATCATTGGTGTCAGTGGGAGGAATAGTGCCCCATCATTGGTGTCAGTGGGAGGAATAGTGTCCCATCATTGGTGTCAGTGGGAGGAATAGTGCACCATCATTGGTGTCAGTGGGAGGAATAGTGCCCCATCATTGGTGTCAGTGGGAGGAATAGTGCCCCATCATTGGTGTCAGTGTAAGGAATAGTGCCCCATCATTGGTGTCAGTGGGAGGAATAATGCCCCATCATTGGTGTCAGTGGGAGGAATAGTGCCCCATCATTGGTGTCAGTGAGAGGAATAGTGTCCCATCATTGGTATCAGTGGGAGGAATAGTGCCACATCATTGGTGTCAGTGGGAGGAATAGTGCCCCATCATTGGTGTCAGTGGGAGGAATAGTGTCCCATCATTGGTGTCAGTGGGAGGAATAGTGCACCATCATTGGTGTCAGTGGGAGGAATAGTGCCCCATCATTGGTGTCAGTGGGAGGAATAGTGCCCCATCATTGGTGTCAGTGTAAGGAATAGTGCCCCATCATTGGTGTCAGTGGGAGGAATAATGCCCCATCATTGGTGTCAGTGGGAGGAATAGTGCCCCATCATTGGTGTCAGTGAGAGGAATAGTGTCCCATCATTGGTATCAGTGGGAGGAATAGTGCACCATCATTGGTGTCAGTGAGAGGAATAGTGTCCCATCATTGGTATCAGTGGGAGGAATAGTGCACCATCATTGGTGTCAGTGGGAGGAATAGTGCCCCATCATTGGTGTCAGTGGGAGGAATAGTGCCCCATCATTGGTGTCAGTGTAAGGAATAGTGCCCCATCATTGGTGTCAGTGGGAGGAATAATGCCCCATCATTGGTGTCAGTGGGAGGAATAGTGCCCCATCATTGGTATCAGTGGGAGGAATAGTGTCCCATCATTGGTATCAGTGGGAGGAATAGTGTCCCATCATTGGTGTCAGTGGGAGGAATAGTGTCCCATCATTGGTGTCAGTGGGGGGAATAGTGTCCCATCATTGGTGTCAGTGGGAGGAATAATGCCCCATCATTGGTGTCAGTGGGAGGAATAATGCCCCATCATTGGTGTCAGTGGGAGGAATAGTGTCCCATCATTGGTGTCAGTGGGGGGGAATAGTGTCCCATCATTGGTGTCAGTGGGAGGAATAGTGTCCCATCATTGGTATCAGTGGGAGGAATAGTGTCCCATCATTGGTATCAGTGGGAGGAATAGTGTCCCATCATTGGTATCAGTGGGAGGAATAGTGCACCATCATTGGTGTCAGTGGGAGGAATAGTGCCCCATCATTGGTGTCAGTGGGAGGAATAGTGCCCCATCATTGGTGTCAGTGGGAGGAATAGTGCCCCATCATTGGTGTCAGTGTAAGGAATAGTGCCCCATCATTGGTATTAGTGGGAGGAATAGTGCCCCATCATTGGTATCAGTGGGAGGAATAGTGCCCCATCATTGGTATCAGTGGGAGGAATAGTGCACCATCATTGGTGTCAGTGGGAGGAATAGTGCCCCATCATTGGTGTCAGTGGGAGGAATAGTGCCCCATCATTGGTGTCAGTGGGAGGAATAGTGCCCCATCATTGGTGTCAGTGTAAGGAATAGTGCCCCATCATTGGTATTAGTGGGAGGAATAGTGCCCCATCATTGGTATCAGTGGGAGGAATAGTGCCCCATCATTGGTATCAGTGGGAGGAATAATGCCCCATCACTGGTATCAGTGGGAGGAATAGTGCCCCATCATTGGTGTCAGTGGGAGGAATACTGCCCCATCATAGGTGTCAGTGGGAGGAATAGTGCCCCCATCATAGGTGTCAGTGGGAGGAATAGTGCCCCATCATTGGTGTCAGTGGGAGGAATAATGCCCCATCATTGGTGTCAGTGGGAGGAATAGTGCCCCATCATTAGTGCCAGTGGCCTCTTTACCAGCCATTGTTCTCACTGCTGACTGTTGGGGGCCCAGGGCCACATAACCAGTACCAAGGGGCCACATGTAGGCATCAATGGTCTTAATATTGCCCTCTGCCCTACCTTCCATGCCGGCGGAGCGTTCTGTATTTTATGTGGGGATATTATTATCTTGCGCTCCATTGGATGGTGACCTCTGAGCTGCTCCCCTCCTCCACACACAGCAGGACAGACTGGAGGGAATAAAAAGTATACAATGTATCACTTCATAGGATACAAGGAGAACACCCTGAGGAAGCAGACAGTGTCGGCCGCAACGCGTTTGCAGAAATGTGCGGCGCTTTGCTGTGGGTGGAGCAGAGATGTCGGAGAAGATCCGAGCAGCAGAATTCCATCAGCCAGGCATGCGGGTTTATACCCTGAGAGTGCCATAGGGCTGCAGGAACAATGCTTATTGGTCGGGAGACCCATCTGGGGTAGTCGGTTGCCACCTGCGATCACCACTCCTAGCGCACACCCCCAAATTTCACCTCTTAGAACAATTCTTACCCCTCAACAACCACCAAATTTCCCCTTCCCCCAATCTCCACACAGCACCCCCCCCCCCACCACCACCTCACATGACACCACAGTGCCCAGGACAGCCGCCCCTCCTGCCCACCCCTTACTGACCCCATCATTGTGAGTATAGAAGTATAAAGATGTTCTGATGTTTCAGCACAGAATGGAAGATGTCTGACATAAAGTTCTGTTGCTGGGGGGAAGCTGTTTCCCGGCGCACAAAGACTTCCTGTCCAGTCATCGCATTGAGGATCAGTGCAGACAGCCGGGGGGTTGGGCCTCCCATAGCCAACAATGGCCAATAACCCGGGACGATGGGCGATAAGCCGGGACGATGGGCGACAAGCTGGGACGATGGGCGACAAGCTGGGACAATGGGCGATAAGCCGGGACGATGGGCGATAAGCCGGGATGATGGGCGATAAGCCGGACGATGGGCGATAAGCCGGGATGATGGGCGATAAGCCGGACAATGGGCGATAAGCCGGGACGATGGGCGATAAGCCGGGACGATGGCCAATAACCCAGGACGATGGGCGACAAGCCGGGATGATGGGCGATAAGCCGGGACGATAAGCCGGGACAATGGGCGACAAGCTGGGACGATGGGCGATAAGCCGGGACGATGGGCGATAAGCCGGGACGATGATCGATAAGCCGGGACGATGGGCGATAAGCCGGGACGATGGGCGATAAGCCGGGACGATGGGCGATAAGCCGGGACGATGGGCGATAAGCCGGGACGATGGGTGATAAGCCGGGACGATGGGTGATAAGCCGGGACGATGGGCGATAAGCCGGGACGATGAGCGATAAGCCGGGACGATGAGCGATAAGCCGGGACGATGGGCGATAAGCCGGGATGATGATCGATAAGCCGGGACGATGGGCGATAAGCCGGGACGATGGGCGATAAGCCGGGACGATGGGTGATAAGTCGGGACGATGGGCGATAAGCCGGGACGATGGGCGATAAGCCGGGACGATGGACAATAAGCCGGGATGATGGGTGATAAGCCGGGACGATGGGCGATAAGCCGGGACGATGGGCGATAAGCCGGGACGATGGACAATAAGCCGGGACGATGGGCAATAAGCCGGGATGATGGGTGATAAGCCGGGACGATGAGCGATAAGCCGGGACGATGGGCGATAAGCCGGGACGATGAGCGATAAGCCGGGACGATGGGCGATAAGCCGGGACGATGAGCGATAAGCCGGGACGATGGGCGATAAGCCGGGACGATGAGCGATAAGCCGGGACGATGGGCGATAAGCCGGGATGATGATCGATAAGCCGGGACGATGGGCGATAAGCCGGGACGATGGGCGATAAGCTGGGACGATGGGCGATAAGCCGGGATGATAGGCGATAAGCCGGGACGATGGGCGATAAGCCGGGACGATGGGTGATAAGTCGGGACGATGGGCGATAAGCCGGGACGATGGGCGATAAGCCGGGATGATGATCGATAAGCCGGGACGATGGGCGATAAGCCGGGACGATGGGCGATAAGCCGGGACGATGGGTGATAAGCCAGGATGATGGGCGATAAACTGGGACGATGGGTGATAAGCCGGGACGATGGGCGATAAGCCGGGACAATGGGCGATAAGCCGGGATGATGATCGATAAGCCGGGACGATGGGCGATAAGCCGGGACGATGGGCGATAAGCCGGGACGATGAGCGATAAGCCGGGATGATGATCGATAAGCCGGGACGATGGGCGATAAGCCGGGACGATGGGCGATAAGCCGGGACGATGGGCGATAAGCCGGGATGATAGGCGATAAGCCGGGATGATGGGTGATAAGCCGGGATGATGGGCGATAAGCCGGGACGATGGGTGATAAGCCAGGATGATGGGTGATAAGCCGGGACGATGGGTGATAAGCCAGGATGATGGGTGATAAGCCGGGATGATGGGCGATAAGCCGGGATGATGGGTGATAAGCCGGGATGATGGGCGATAAGCCGGGACGATGGGTGATAAGCCGGGACGATGGGCGATAAGCCGGGACGATGGGCGATAAGCCGGACGATGGGCGATAAGCCGGGATGATGATCGATAAGCCGGGACGATGGGCGATAAGCCGGGACGATGGGCGATAAGCCGGGACGATGGGTGATAAGCCAGGATGATGGGCGATAAACTGGGACGATGGGTGATAAGCCGGGACGATGGGCGATAATTTGGGACGATGGGCGATAGGGGGCGCTCCTCTGTCATTGGACCCGGCACTCTGAGGGGTTGTAGAGCAGATTGTACTGATAGGGGGCGCTCCTCTGTCATTGGACCCGGCACTCTGAGGGATTGTAGAGCAGATTGTACTGATAGGGGGCGCTCCTCATTGGACTCGGCACTCTGAGGGGTTGTAGAGTAGATTGTACTGATAGGGGGCGCTCCTCATTGGACTCGGCCCTCTGAGGGGTTGTAGAGCAGATTGTACTGATAGGGGGCGCTCCTCTGTCATTGGACTCAGCACTCTGAGGGGTTGTAGAGCAGATTGTACTGATAGGGGGCGCTCCTCTGTCATTGGACTCGGCACTCTGAGGGGTTGTAGAGCAGATTGTACTGATAGGGGGCGCTCCTCATTGGACTCGGCACTCTAAGGGTTAACATTAAAGGGAATATAATAGAGAAGGTACTTTGGACTCTAAATCAGCCACAAGGAACTTCCCTTCTTCTTAAAGGAGACACGTCCCCTTTCCTGATCATTACAGGGCTGGGGGAAGGCAGCAGAGGCATCTGCCTTGGGCACTTCAGCAGCAGGGGGGGAAGTGCAGGACCTGAAACCTATTCAGGGGGGGAGGGGGCACTTTGGCCTTTTTGCCCCTTCTCCCAGCACAGAGCCCCCCCCTGGGGTCCTAGGTATTGTGTGTCCAGGTAAAGTACACACATGGTGACAGGCAGAGACGGCGCACACCTACAGCAAACACGCATACGCCCCGGCACACCCAGTGCCCCGCAGCCGGTCCTGGAGACACCGGTAACAGCGAGCTGAAGGGAGATCGAGTTCAGGAGTGAGGTCACCGAGGAGGCTTCCATCCGAGGGCAGACACAGGTAGAATCATGGCGGGGGTGGGGGTTACTCACCACCAGGGTGGCACTCGGGGGTTGGCAGCACAGGCGGCTGCCTTGGGCACTTCGAGAAAGGGCGGGACCTGCAATCTATACTGCAGAGCTAGCTCCCAGCTTATGGGGGAAGGGGGTGCAATTTGGAGTTTTGGGGTCCTGCAGGAACTTGTCCCTCGACAATGAGGTCACTGAGGAGAGTATAGTGACTGCACTTTACTGTGTTACATTGTGTGCACCCCACCCCCACATTTCTCCACCAGCACCCCCGAGGAGCCCCAAATGGCACACAACCCCCCTCCACACAATGACAAATCATTGTTACCATATAGCTGACCATACACTATACAATCTGATTGTACAATCTCCCCCAACCTGATTGGATGGTGACTCCTCCCATGTTCCACCCATCATTGCAATGATACACGATCTATCACAGAGCTGGCGTTACATTCATGTGTGAAGGAATGACGTGTTTTTTTTATTTGTATGAATAAAATGTATCGATATTTGTAACAATTGTTATATCATCTGACAAAAGTAAGTACACCCCTCAGTGACATTTGTGTAAATCTTTTCTTCTATCTTTTCATGTGACAACACTGAAGAAATGACACTTGTCTACAATGTAAAGTAGTGAGTGTACAGCTTGTATAACAGTGTAAATTTGCTGTCCCCTCAAAATAACTCAACACACAGCTATTAATGTCTAAACCGCTGGCAACAAAAGTCAGTACACCCCTAAGTGAAAATGTCCAAATTGGGCCCAATTAGCCATTTTCCCTCCCCGGTGTCATGTGACTCGTTAGTGTTACAAGGTCTCAGGTGTGAATGGGGAGCAGGTGTGTTAAATTTGGTGTTATCGCTCTCACTCTCTCATACTGGTCACTGGAAGTACAACATGGCACCTCATGGCAAAGAACTCTCTGAGGATCTGAAAAAAAGAATTGTTGCTCTACATAAAGATGGCCTAGGCTATAAGAAGATTGCCAAGACCCTGAAACTGATCTGCAGCACGGTGGCCAAGACCATACAGCGGTATAACAGGACAGGTTCCACTCAGAACAGGCCTCGCCATGGTCCACCAAAGAAGTTGAGGTCACGTGATCAGCGTCATATCCAGAGGTTGTCTTTGGGAAATAGACGTATGAGTGCTGCCAGCATTGCTGCAGAGGTTGTAGGGGTGGGGGGGTCAGCCTGTCAGTGCTCAGACCATACGCCGCACACTGCATCAAATTGGTCTGCATGGCTGTCATCCCAGAAGGAAGCCTCTTCTAAAGATGATGTACAAGAAAGACCACAGACAGTTTGCTGAAGACAAACAGACTAAGGACATGGATTACTGGAACCATGTCCTGTGGTCTGATGAGACCAAGATAAACGTATTTGGTTCAGATGGTGACAAGCGTGTGTGGGGGCAACCAGGTGAGGAGGACAAAGACAAGTGTGTCTTGTCTACAGTCAAGCATGGTGGTGGGAATGTCATGGTCTGGGGCTGTATGAGTGCTGCCGGCACTGGGGGGCTACAGATCATTGAGGGAACCATGAATGCCAACATGTACTGTGACATACTGAAGCAGAGCATGATCCCCTCCCTTCAGAGACTGGACCGCAGGGCAGTATTCCAACATGATAACCACCCCAAACAAACCTCCAAGACCACCACTGCCTTACTAAAGAAGCTGAGGGTAAAGGTGATGGACTGGCCAAGCATGTCTTCAGACCTAAACCCTATTGATCATCTGTGGGACATCCTCAAACGGAAGGTGGAGGAGCGCAAGGTCTCTAACATCCACCAGCTCCGTGATGTCATCATGGAGGAGGGGAAGAGGACTCCAGTGACAACCTGGGAAGCTCTGGTGACCTCCATGTCCAAGAGGGTTAAGGCAGTGCTGGAAAATAATGGTGGCCACAAAAAATATTGACACTTTGGGCCCAATTTGGAGATTTTCACTTAGGGGTGTACTGACTTTTGTAGCCAGTGGTTTAGACATTAATGGCTGTGTGTTGAGTTATTTTGAGGGGACAGCAAATTTACACTGTTATACAAGCTGTACACTCACTACTTTACATTGTAGACAAGTGTCATTTCTTCAGTGTTGTCACATGAAAAGATAATATTATACAGGATTTCTATGACGCCAACAGTTTGCACAGCACTTTACCGTGTAGGAAGACAAAACGCCAACAGTAACACCAATCACTGAGGGATCATTCGGGTGTCCCCCCCCCCCACTGTGTGTGATGTCACTGAGGGATCATTCGGGTGTCCCCCCCCCCCCCCGCATTGTGTGTGATGTCACAGAGGGATCATTCTGATGTCACTCCCATGTTTCCTCCTGTGATTGTTTCCCTGTGTGATGTCACTGAGGGATCATTTGGGTGTCCCCCCCCCCCACTGTGTGATGTCACTGAGGGATCATTCTGATGTCACTCCCATGTTTCCTCCTGTGATTGATTTCCTGTGTGATGTCATTGAAGGATAATTCTGATATTTCCTCCAGCAGAAGATGTCGGGGAAGAGGATGGTGTCATCGGTAACGATCACTCTTGCTCCGCCCTGGAGAGCAGAAATTTCACGAAAGGATCAAACAAACCACCAATCAGCAAGGTCAGAACCGAGGAGGACAGACTCGCCCCCCGCCACCCCGCCAGACCTAGAACCGCCCCCTGAGGAGTCCTGGTCAGACCAGGAGGAGCTTCAGAATGGAGGTAAAACACAGTCTGTGGGAGCATTGCAGAAGACTTATAATAGGGCAGCAGTTTCTGGTAATGAGGCAACAGTCTCTGATAACATGGCCACAGTCTCTGATAACAGGGCAGCAGTCTCTAGTAACATGGCCACAGTCTCTGATAACATGGCCACAGTCTCTGATAACATGGCAGCAGTCTCTAGTAACATGGCCACAGTCTCTGATAACATGGCCACAGTCTCTGATAACAGGGCAGCAGTCTCTGATAACATGGCCACAGTCTCTGATAACAGGGCAGCAGTCTCTGATAACATGGCCACAGTCTCTGATAACAGGGCAGCAGTCTCTGATAACAGGGCAGCAGTCTCTGATAACATGGCCACAGTCTCTGATAACATGGGAACAGTCTCTGATAACAGGGCAGCAGTCTCTAGTAACATGGCCACAGTCTCTGATAATAGGACAACAGTCTCTGATAACAGGGCAGCAGTCTCTAGTAACATGGCCACAGTCTCTGATAATAGGACAACAGTCTCTGATAACAGGGCAGCAGTCTCTGATAACAGGGCAGCAGTCTCTGATAACAGGGCAGCAGTCTCTGATAATAGGGCAACAGTCTCTGGTAACATGGGATTAGTCTCTGATAACAGGGCAACAGTCTCTAGTAACATGGCCACAGTCTCTATTAATAGGGCAGCAGTCTCTGGTAACAGGCAGCAGTCTCTGATAATAGGGCAGAAGTCTCTGGTAACAGGGCAGCAGTCTCTAATAATAGGGCAGCAGTCTCCAATAACAGGACAGCTGTCTCTGGTAACAGGGCAGCAGTCTCTGGTAACAGGGCAGCAGTCTCTGGTAACAGGGCAGCAGTCTCTAATAACAGGGCAGCAGTCTCTGATAATAGGGCAGCAGTCTCTGATAATAGGGCAGCAGTCTCTGATAATAGGGCAGCAGTCTCTGATAACAGGACAGCAGTCTCTGATATTAGGTCAACAGTCTCTGATAACAGGGCAGCAGTCTCTGATAATAAAGCAGCAGTCTCTGGTAACACTGCAATAGATTGTGGTAATTCAGTAGCTGCCTCTGGTAACACAGCCCGGTAATAGGGTTGGCTATGATGTCACTGGTGTCATGTGACCAGTGATTGTTGGAGAATGTCCTATAATGGAATGTAGAATGGGAAGTGGGAGCATTTTCCTATATTGTCTTATTAATCCAGTGACCTGTAACCACGGAGCTTGTGGTCAGCTCCCCCCCCCCCTCCCCCCAGGTGTTGCTGTGTCAGGAATCTCTCTATCAGTCTCTGGTGATGTGATGGAGACATCAGGAGGACGGACTGAAGGACCCCTGAGTGCTGCATTCCTCAGCTTTCTATCTGTTCCTCATTGTCATTCCAGGAATTTCCCCCCCTCCCCCGCCCAATAATCACTCCATGTCATGGGAAGGGGGTGCCAGAGCCAGAGGTGAGACCCTGGGAGGCCCCCCACCCCCATCCCGCCATTGTCTCCCCTTCCTGGAATGTCCACAGCTATATATCATCCTATATAATGTTCACAGCTATATATATATATATCATCCTATATAATGTACATAGACATACAGTATGTGACAAAAGTAAGTACACCCCTCCGTCACATTTGTGTAAATCTTTTCTTCTCTCTTTTCATGTGACAACACTGAAGAAATGACACTTGTCTACAATGTAAAGTAGTGAGTGTACAGCTTGTATAACAGTGTAAATTTACTGTCCCCTCAAAATAACTCAACACACAGCCATTAATGTCTAAACCACTGGCAACAAAAGTCAGTACACCCCTAAGTGAAAATCTCCAAATTGGGCCCAAAGTGTCAATATTTTGTGTGGCCTCCATTATTTTCCAGCACTGCCTTAACCCTCTTGGGCATGGAGGTCACCAGAGCTTCACAGGTTGTCACTGGAGTCCTCTTCCCCTCCCCCATGATGACATCACAGTGCTGGTGAATGTTAGAGACCTTGCGCTCCTCCACCTTCCATATGAGGATGTCCCACAGATGATCAATAGGGTTTAGGTCTGGAGACATGCTTGGCCAGTCCATCACCTTTACCCTCAGCTTCTTTAGCAAGGCAGTGGTGGTCTTGGAGGTGTGTTTGGGGTGGTTATCATGTTGGAATACTGCCCTGCGGTCCAGTCTCTGAAGGGAGGGGATCATGCTCTGCTTCAGTATGTCACAGTACATGTTGGCATTCATGGTTCTCTCAATGATCTCTAGCCCCCCAGTGCCGGCAGCACTCATGCAGCCCCAGACCATGACATTCCCACCACCATGCTTGACTGTAGACAAGACACACTTGTCTTTGTCCTCCTCACCTGGTTGCCCCCACACACGCTTGTCACCATCTGAACCAAATACGTTTATCTTTGTCTCATCAGACCACAGGACATGGTTCCAGTAATCCATGTTCTTAGTCTGCTTGTCTTCAGCAAACTGTTTGTGGACTTTCTTGTGCATCATCTTTAGAAGAGGCTTCCTTCTGGGATGACAGCCATGCAGACCAATTTGATGCAGTGTGCGGCGTATGGTCTGAGCACTGACAGGCTGACCCCCCACCCCTACAACCTCTGCAGCAATGCTGGCAGCACTCATACGTCTATTTCCCAAAGACAACCTCTGGATATGACGCTGAGCACGTGACCTCAACTCCTTTGGTGGACCATGGCGAGGCCTGTTCTGAGGGGAATCTGTCCTGTTATACCGCTGTATGGTCTTGGCCACCGTGCTGCAGATCAGTCTTTCAGGGTCTCGGCAATCTTCTTATAGCCTAGGCCATCTTTATGTAGAGCAACAATTCTTCATTTCAGATCCTCAGAGAGTTCTTTGCCATGAGGTGCCATGTTGTACTTCCAGTGACCAGTATGAGAGAGTGAGAGCGATAACACCAAATTTAACACACCTGCTCCCCATTCACACCTGAGACCTTGTAACACTAACGAGTCACATGACTCCGGGGGAGGGAAAATGGCTAATTGGGCCCAATTTGGTCATTTTCACTTAGGGGTGTACTGACTTTTGTGAGATACTATATATCATCTTATATAACAGGGATCTTCAAACTACGGCCCTCCAGCTGTTGCCGAGCTACACATCCCATGAGGCATTGTAAAACTGACATTCACAGACATGACTGAGCATGATGGGAATTGTAGTCCCTGAACAACTGAAGGGCCATAGTTTGAAGACCCCTGATCTATAATGTACACAGCTATCTGTTATCTCTTACACTCGGTATCGCCCCCTATGGGTGATATGGGAGTATTTGCTGTAAATCTCCGAGCTGGTGATGTGGAATCTCCCCCTCACATTCCTTTATCTTATCAGATGTTCCGCCCCATTCGTCAAATTCCACAATCCAGATAAGAAATGATAACGATATAAATGATCAGAGGATTCAAATAATAAAATACCTTTCCTCATCCCTCCATAATCCCCAACCTACCCCTAGAAACACACCCCATCCCTACTACCTACCCTTCTCCCCGAAACACCCAGCTATCCTACTCCACCTCCCCCCTTCATAGAAACACCCCACTATCCCCTATTCCCCACCCTCCTCCCTGAAACACCCACCTTCCCATCCCCCCCCTTCCCTGAAACACCCACCTTCCCATCCCCCCCTTCCCTGAAACACCCACCTTCCCACCCCCCCTTCCCTGAAACACCCACCCCCCCCCCCCATCCCTGAAACACCTCAACTTCCCACCCCCCCTTCCCTGAAACACCCACCTTCCCACCCCCCCTTCCCTGAAACACCCACCTTCCCATCCCCCCCCCTTCCCTGAAACACCCACCTTCCCACCCCCCCTTCCCTGAAACACCCACCTTCCCACCCCCCCTTCCCTGAAACACCCACCTTCCCATCCCCCCCCCTTCCCTGAAACACCCACCTTCCCACCCCCCCTTCCCTGAAACACCCACCTTCCAATCCCCCCCCTCCCTGAAACACCCACCTTCCCACCCCCCCCTTCCCTGAAACACCCACCTTCCCACCCCCCCCTTCCCTGAAACACCCACCTTCCAATCCCCCCCCCTCCCTGAAACACCCACCTTCCCACCCCCCCTTCCCTGAAACACCCACCTTCCCACCCCCCCTTCCCTGAAACACCCACATTCCCACCCCCCCTTCCCTGAAACACCCACCTTCCCATCCCCCCCCCTCCCTGAAACACCCACATTCCCACCCCCCCCTATCCTGAAACACCCACCTTCCCATTCCCCCGCCCCCGAAACACCCACATTCCCACCCCCCCCTATCCTGAAACACCCACCTTCCCATCCCCCCGGCCCCGAAACACCCACCTTCCCATTTTGCTTCCTGCCCACCCCACTTATCACCCTTCCTCCTAAACCCCCATCCCCCACTTCCCATGGCTCTGATGAGGTTATATTCGGATGGATAGACTCTTCTCCGACTTCAGATGTAAAACACGTAGATTGGGAAGATTGTGAAGATTGTGAGGATTGAGAAGATTGCACAAGAGGCTCTTGAGAGATTTGAAGAGGAATTTGCGATGTTGACACAAGACAGACGAGTGATCCGTCAGCGATTTCCTGTGCAGGAAGGGCGAGCGAGCGTGGGCGTTTTCCCAGGGACCCCCATATTACCATTCCTACTTCTGCCCAATTAGATTCCTGTTCACAATGTGTGGGAGGGGCCATGACTAAACCCGGACAAACACTAGAAGATTTTCCAGTGAACATTCGTAGGAACATTCTTTGTACATTCGATGTCTGGATGAATGTTGAACGTCCTTCAAAGTTTAGTTCACTTTAAACATTCGATTCTGGAAGGCTCCATCCTTCTCCTTCGAATGTTCTCACCACCGTGGTTGAAAACGATGGTTGATTTGATCCCCACTAATGATTAGAAAATTGAACGAATGTTCTTAAAATGGAAAATGTAGAACTAAACTACTAGTGTATGGCGGGCTTGAGATATCCTCACCAGGAGAACCCATAAGTATCTTCTCTTCTCTATGGATACATTGTATTTATTCTCTCCTTCTTCTCAGGTCTGCCGTCCTTCACTCCCACCTTCTTGGATGAAATCCCCCCAGAAGACGATTGTCTGAGCCCCGATCTCCCGCCACCCCCACCCCCACCCCCACCGCCAGTTCATACGAAGACCCCAATCCGCTTCCCGGACCCGTCCCCTCCTCCTCCTCCCCCGGACTCCTTAAGTTTAGAGTTGGAGAAGCTGGAATTGGCCTTTCCCATGTCTCAGCAGGTGAAGTCCCATTATTACCCACCACACCCACCCAGAACCATAAATGTGATACATTGTATTCACTGACACCTCTCCTCCATACAGAAGGCGGTGACACCTCCGGCGCCCGCTCCGGTGAAGCCGCAGTTCTTACCGACCACAACCCAGCAGAGGAGAGAAGAGCCGGTGCCAGGGAAGCAGAACGGGTACAGCGGGAGGCCGGAGAGCTCAGGTACGCCATGATGGCGCCAAGGACCGAGGCGTGGTGTGAACTGCGGTCAGACGTGGTCATTGCGCTCCAGAGATAGAAACGTTCTCCTGTATCTTGTCTTCTGCTCTAGAATAATCCATTTTATTCCAGAAATAAGCCCCACGCTTGTTCTATGTACTCTGGAGATACAGACATTATTATTATTATTATACAGGATTTATATTATTATTTTTTTATTATTATACAATATTTATATTATTATTATTCAGGATTTATGTTATTATTATTATTATTTTATTATTATACAGGATTTATATTATTATTATTATTTTATTATACACTATTTATATTATTGTTATTATTCAGGATTTATATTATTATTACACAATATTTATATTATTATTGTTTATATTATATTTTTATTTTATATTATTATTGTTATAATACAGGATTTAACTATTATTATTCAGGATTTATATTATAATACAATATTTATATTATTATTATTCAGGATTTATGTTATTATTAGTAAATAATAATATTATAAATCCTGTATAATAATTAGAGAACAGATCCATCCGGATGTAAGTTCTGGATGTTGTGTCACCTCCTGTTCTGTGCTCTTCCATCAGAGACCTGCGCGTTCTGCCACAAGGCCATCCTCCCCACCGCCGCCGCCATCGAGGCCATGAAGAAGCAATACCACGCCAGCTGCTTCACCTGCCGCAAGTGTCACCGCCTCCTGGCCGGGCAGCTGTACTACCAGAAAGATGGACGGCCCATCTGTGAGCATTGCTATAAGGTACCCAGAACCAGTGTGCAGGGCATGACTAGACAGGGGACGGGAACCGGTTCTAGGCCTCAGGAAGGGACTGGCGTTCAATTCTAGACTGAGGAGAGGGACTGGCGTTTAATTCTAGACTGAGGAGAGGGACTGGCGTTCCATTCTAGACTTGAGAGAGGGACTGGCGTTCAATTCTAGACTGAGGAGAGGGACTGGCGTTCAATTCTAGACTGAGGAGAGGGACTGGCGTTCAATTCTAGACAGGAGAGGGACTGGCGTTCAATTCTAGACTGAGGAGAGGGACTGGCGTTCAATTGTAGACTGAGGAGAGGGACTGGCGTTCCATTCTAGACTGGGGAGAGGGACTGGCGTTCAATTCTAGACTGAGCAGAGGGACTGGCGTTCAGTTCTAGACTGGGGAGGGGGACTGGCGTTCAATTCTAGACTGAGGAGAGGGACTGGCGTTCAATTCTAGACTGAAGAGAGGGACTGGCGTTCAATTCTAGACTGAGGAGAGGGACTGGCGTTCAATTCTAGACTGAGGAGAGGGACTGGCGTTCAATTCTAGACTGGGGAGAGGGACTAAGGCTTTGTTTGAGACTGGGGAGAGAGACTGATGTTCTGTTCCAAACTAGGGAGTGGAACTAGTGTTCTGTTCTAGACTGGGGAGAGGGACTGAATCTTTGTTCTGGACTGCAGAGATGGACGGTTGTTCTGTTCTACACTGGAAAGAGGGAATGGTGTTCTCCTCTAGACTGGAAAGAGGGACTGGTGTTCTCCTCTAGACTGGAGAGAGGGACTGGTGTTCTCTTTTAAACTGGGGAGTGGGACTGGTCTTCTGTTCTAGACTGGAGAGAGGGGCTGGTCTTCTGTTCTAGACTGGGGTGAAGGATTGGTGTTCTGGACTGGAGAAAGGGATTGGTGTTATGCTTTTGACTGGGGAGTGGGACTAATGTTCTCTTCTAGACTGGGGAGAGAGATTGGTGTTCTAGACCAGAGAGACGGACCGGTGTTCCATTCTAGACAGGGGAGAGAAACTGGTGTCCTGTTCTAGACTGGGAAGGGGGACTGGTTTTCTGTTCTAGACCAGAGAGTGACTGGCACTGTTTTTGACGGCAGCGAGGGACTAGTGCTCTGTTGTAGACAATGGAGAGGGGCTGGCGCTCTGTTCTAGACTGTTGCAAGAGATGGCGTTCCAGACCAAAGAGAGCGATTCGCGCGGAGAGTGATTGGTGATCTGATGTAGACCATGTGGGACAACAGGAGATCTGTTCTAGGCTATAGAGAGAGACCAGCACTCTGTTTTAGAACTTTCAAAGTGACCGGTGCTCTGCTCTAGACTTTAAGGAGGGACCGGTGCTCTGTTCTAGACTTTAAGGAGGGATCGGTGCTCTGTTCTAGACTTTAAGGAGGGATCGGTGCTCTGCTCTAGACTTTAAGGAGGGACCGGTGCTCTGTTCTAGACTTTAAGGAGGGATCGGTGCTCTGCTCTAGACTTTAAGGAGGGATCGGTGCTCTGCTCTAGATTTCAAGGAGGGATCGGTGCTCTGCTCTAGACTTTAAGGAGGGATCGGTGCTCTGCTCTAGACTTTAAGGAAGGATCGGTGCTCTGCTCTAGACTTTAAGGAGGGATCGGTGCTCTGCTCTAGATTTCAAGGAGGGACCGGTGCTCTGCTCTAGACTTCAAGGATGGATCGGTGCTCTGCTCTAGACTTCAAGGAAGGAGTGGTGCTCTGTTCTAGACTTCAAGGAAGGACCGGTGCTCTGCTCTAGACTTCAAGGAGGGATCGTGCTCTGCTCTAGACTTCAAGGATGGATCGGTGCTCTGTTCTAGACTTCAAAGAAGGAGTGGTGCTCTGTTCTAGACTTCAAGGAAGGACCGGTGCTCTGCTCTAGACTTCAAGGAAGGACCAGTGCTCTGTTCTAGACTTCAAGGAAGGACCAGTGCTCTGTTCTAGACTTCAAGGAGGGATCGGTGCTCTGTTCTAGACTTCAAGGATGGATCGGTGCTCTGTTCTAGACTTCAAAGAAGGAGTGGTGCTCTGTTCTAGACTTCAAGGAAGGACCGGTGCTCTGCTCTAGACTTCAAGGAAGGACCAGTGCTCTGTTCTAGACTTCAAGGAAGGACCGGTGCTCTGTTCTAGACTTCAAAGAAGGACCGGTGCTCTGTTCTAGACTTCAAAGAAGGAGTGGTGCTCTGTTCTAGACTTCAAGGAAGGACCGGTGCTCTGTTCTAGACTTCAAGGAAGGACCGGTGCTCTGTTCTAGACTTCAAGGAAGGACCGGTGCTCTGCTCTAGACTTCAAGGAAGGACCGGTGCTCTGTTCTAGACTTCAAGGAAGGACCGGTGCTCTCTTCTAGACTTCAAGGAGGGATCGGTGCTCTGCTCTAGGCTATGAGGAGATGGCCTTCTGGATTACAGAGAGTGAGATTGGTGTTCTCTTGTGGAGTGTGGAGAGAGATTGGCGCTCCGATGTGGACTGTGCGGGACGTTTGGCGCTCTGTTCTAGACTGCAGGTGACAAGCAGATCTTTTTTCTAATTATCTGAACAAAAAGGAATTTAGATTAGAATTTTCCAGTCTCTGTCGGAGGTTCTCCGCACCGCTTGCATCAACAGTTTTCCCATGGGACCCTTGGATGATGCGTGAGTGACATCATAGGATGAGGTCACAGTGTGCTGACATGGCAGAATCGGCGCTGAGCGCTTGTTCTAGGTGCTGACCTTGCTGCCTCCTGCGGTGACCTTGGCATTTCTCTGTACAAAGTTTTCACTTTCTACTTCCTTCTCATATTTCATATCTCTCCAGTCGCACATTCCCCCCTCCCCTCCCCCCCTTCCCTATGAATCTGCTGAGTTCATAAACCTGAACTTGTCTGGATCCCACGCCCTGCGTGTCCCGGAGCCGTTTCCAGGGCCGCCCGCTGCTGAACAGCCGAGACGCGGCACAAGCCGCACATTATTGTACTTGGCAGCAGAACGGCAAACTCAGCGAATTCCACCCGAAACGCATCCAGCGGCGAGGGGCGGAAACGCAGAAACTCGAATCATCATATAAAAAAAATGTCAAAATCATCGACGTCATCCGGGCGCCATCACCTGACCTGAGATTAACCCCTTCGTGACCGCGGACGCTGTGCACCGGCGCGTCTTTTTCACTAAGATCGCTATAAACCGCCATATACAGTGCAGGGGGGAAAATAACGATCGTCTCCCCTCAGATTGTGTAAGTTTCGCCCCCTTACATAGAAATGAAGGGTCTATAATTGTTATCATAGGTGTATTTTATATGATAGAGACAGAAGATCAACCAAAAATCCAGAAAAATCACACAATACAAATGTTATAAATGGAGTTCACTGAGTAAAATAAGTATTTGCTCCCCTTAGTAGTTGGTGGAGAAACCCTTGTTGGTGATCACAGAGGTCAGACGTTTCTTGTAGGTGGTGATCAGTTTCCACACATCTCAGGAGGGATTTTCTCTTCTTTACAGATCTTCTCTAAATCCTGAAGGTTTCTTGGCAACTCGAAGTTTCAGCTCCTCCATACATTTTCTATAGGATTAAGGTCTGGAGACTGGATAGGCCACTCCATGTCCTTCATGTGCTTCTTCTTGAGCCACTCCTTTGTTGCCTTGGTGGTAGGTTTTGGGTCATTGTCATGCTAGAAGACCCATCCATGACCCATCTTCAGTGTTCTGGCTGAGAGAAGAAGGTTCTCCTCCAAGATCTTACAATACATGGCCCCGCCCATTGGCCCCTCAATGCGGCAAAGTCGGCCTGAACCTTTATCAGAGAAACACCCCAAATCATCATGTTTCCACCTCCGTGTGTGACTGTAGGGATGGAGTGTGACTGTAGGGATGATGTGACTGTAGGGATGGTGTGACTGTAGGGATGATGTGTGACTGTAGGGATGATGTGTGACTGTAGGGATGATGTGTGACTGTAGGGATGATGTGTGACTGTAGGGATGATGTGACTGTAGGGATGATGTGTGACTGTAGGGATGATGTGTGACTGTAGGGATGATGTGACTGTAGGGATGGTGTGTGACTGTAGGGATGGAGTGTGACTGTAGGGATGATGTGACTGTAGGGATGGAGTGTGACTGTAGGGATGATGTGACTGTAGGGATGGTGTGACTGTAGGGATGATGTGACTGTAGGGATGGGGTGTGACTGTAGGGATGATGTGACTGTAGGGATGGGGTGTGACTGTAGGGATGATGTGTGACTGTAGGGATGGTGTGACTGTAGGGATGATGTGTGACTGTAGGGATGGTGTGTGACTGTAGGGATGATGTGTGACTGTAGGGATGATGTGTGACTGTAGGGATGATGTGACTGTAGGGATGATGTGACTGTAGGGATGGTGTATGACTGTAGGGATGGTGTGTGACTGTAGGGATGGTGTGTGACTGTAGGGATGATGTGTGACTGTAGGGATGATGTGTGACTGTAGGGATGATGTGTGACTGTAGGGATGATGTATGACTGTAGGGATGATGTGTGACTGTAGGGATGGTGTGTGACTGTAGGGATGATGTGTGACTGTAGGGATGATGTGACTGTAGGGATGATGTGACTGTAGGGATGGTGTGTGACTGTAGGGATGATGTGACTGTAGGGATGGTGTGTGACTGTAGGGATGATGTGTGACTGTAGGGATGATGTATGACTGTAGGGATGGTGTGTGACTGTAGGGATGATGTGTGACTGTAGGGATGATGTGACTGTAGGGATGATGTGACTGTAGGGATGGGGTGTGACTGTAGGGATGATGTGACTGTAGGGATGGGGTGTGACTGTAGGGATGATGTGTGACTGTAGGGATGGTGTGACTGTAGGGATGATGTGTGACTGTAGGGATGGTGTGTGACTGTAGGGATGATGTGTGACTGTAGGGATGATGTGTGACTGTAGGGATGATGTGACTGTAGGGATGATGTGACTGTAGGGATGGTGTGTGACTGTAGGGATGGTGTGTGACTGTAGGGATGGTGTGTGACTGTAGGGATGGTGTGTGACTGTAGGGATGATGTGACTGTAGGGATGATGTGTGACTGTAGGGATGGGGTGTGACTGTAGGGATGGTGTGTGACTGTAGGGATGGTGTGTGACTGTAGGGATGATGTGTGACTGTAGGGATGATGTGTGACTGTAGGGATGATGTGTGACTGTAGGGATGATGTGTGACTGTAGGGATGATGTGACTGTAGGGATGGTGTGTGACTGTAGGGATGATGTGTGACTGTAGGGATGATGTATGACTGTAGGGATGGTGTGTGACTGTAGGGATGGTGTGTGACTGTAGGGATGATGTGACTGTAGGGATGATGTGACTGTAGGGATGATGTGACTGTAGGGATGATGTGTGACTGTAGGGATGATGTGACTGTAGGGATGATGTGTGACTGTAGGGATGATGTGTGACTGTAGGGATGATGTGACTGTAGGGATGATGTGTGACTGTAGGGATGATGTGTGACTGTAGGGATGGTGTGTGACTGTAGGGATGATGTGACTGTAGGGATGGTGTGTGACTGTAGGGATGGTGTGTGACTGTAGGGATGGTGTGTGACTGTAGGGATGATGTGTGACTGTAGGGATGATGTGTGACTGTAGGGATGATGTGACTGTAGGGATGGTGTGTGACTGTAGGGATGGTGTGTGACTGTAGGGATGGTGTGTGACTGTAGGGATGGTGTGTGACTGTAGGGATGGTGTGTGACTGTAGGGATGGTGTGTGACTGTAGGGATGATGTGACTGTAGGGATGATGTGTGACTGTAGGGATGATGTGTGACTGTAGGGATGGTGTGTGACTGTAGGGATGATGTGACTGTAGGGATGGTGTGTGACTGTAGGGATGGTGTGTGACTGTAGGGATGGTGTGTGACTGTAGGGATGATGTGACTGTAGGGATGGTGTGTGACTGTAGGGATGGTGTGTGACTGTAGGGATGGTGTGTGACTGTAGGGATGGTGTGTGACTGTAGGGATGATGTGACTGTAGGGATGATGTGACTGTAGGGATGATGTGACTGTAGGGATGATGTGTGACTGTAGGGATGATGTGTGACTGTAGGGATGATGTGTGACTGTAGGGATGATGTGACTGTAGGGATGATGTGACTGTAGGGATGATGTGACTGTAGGGATGGGGTGTGACTGTAGGGATGGTGTGTGACTGTAGGGATGATGTGTGACTGTAGGGATGGTGTGTGACTGTAGGGATGGTGTGTGACTGTAGGGATGATGTGACTGTAGGGATGATGTGTGACTGTAGGGATGATGTGACTGTAGGGATGATGTGACTGTAGGGATGGGGTGTGACTGTAGGGATGGTGTGTGACTGTAGGGATGGGGTGTGACTGTAGGGATGATGTGACTGTAGGGATGGTGTGTGACTGTAGGGATGATGTGTGACTGTAGGGATGGTGTGTGACTGTAGGGATGGGGTGTGACTGTAGGGATGATGTGACTGTAGGGATGGTGTGTGACTGTAGGGATGATGTGTGACTGTAGGGATGGTGTGTGACTGTAGGGATGGTGTGTGACTGTAGGGATGATGTGTGACTGTAGGGATGGTGTGTGACTGTAGGGATGATGTGTGACTGTAGGGATGGTGTATGACTGTAGGGATGATGTGACTGTAGGGATGATGTGACTGTAGGGATGGTGTGTGACTGTAGGGATGATGTGTGACTGTAGGGATGGTGTGTGACTGTAGGGATGGTGTGTGACTGTAGGGATGATGTGACTGTAGGGATGATGTGAGACTGTAGGGATGATGTGACTGTAGGGATGATGTGTGACTGTAGGGATGATGTGTGACTGTAGGGATGATGTGTGACTGTAGGGATGGGGTGTGACTGTAGGGATGATGTGTGACTGTAGGGATGGTGTGTGACTGTAGGGATGATGTGACTGTAGGGATGATGTGACTGTAGGGATGATGTGTGACTGTAGGGATGATGTGACTGTAGGGATGGTGTGTGACTGTAGGGATGATGATGTGACTGTAGGGATGATGTGACTGTAGGGATGATGTGTGACTGTAGGGATGATGATGTGACTGTAGGGATGATGATGTGACTGTAGGGATGATGTGACTGTAGGGATGATGTGTGACTGTAGGGATGATGTGTGACTGTAGGGATGGGGTGTGACTGTAGGGATGGGGTGTGACTGTAGGGATGATGTGTGACTGTAGGGATGATGTGACTGTAGGGATGGGGTGTGACTGTAGGGATGGTGTGTGACTGTAGGGATGGGGTGTGACTGTAGGGATGGTGTGTGACTGTAGGGATGATGTGACTGTAGGGATGGTGTGTGACTGTAGGGATGGGGTGTGACTGTAGGGATGGGGTGTGACTGTAGGGATGATGTGTGACTGTAGGGATGATGTGACTGTAGGGATGGGGTGTGACTGTAGGGATGGTGTGTGACTGTAGGGATGGGGTGTGACTGTAGGGATGATGTTCTTAGGGTCATAGTCACCATTTTTCTTCCTCCAAACACAGCGAGTTGAGTTGATGCAAAAGAGCTGAATTTTGTTCTCATCTGACCACAGAACTTTCTCCTTCTCTGAGTCATTTATATGTTCATTGGTAGACTTCAGACAAGCCTGTACATGTGTCTTCCTGAGGAGGGGGACTTGCTGTGTTTGGAGTAAGAAAAATGGTGACTATGACCCCAAGAACACCATCCCTACCGTCACACATCATCCCTACAGTCACACACCATCCCTACAGTCACATCATCCCTACAGTCACATCATCCCTACAGTCACATCATCCCTACAGTCACACACCATCCCTACAGTCACACATTATCCCTACAGTCACACATCATCATCCCTACAGTCACATCATCCCTACAGTCACATCATCCCTACAGTCACACATCATCCCTACAGTCACACATCATCCCTACAGTCACACACGGAGGTGGAAACGTGAAGCTTTGGGGTGTTTCTCTGATAAAGGTTCAGGCCGACTTTGCCGCATTGAGGGGCCAATGGGCGGGGCCATGTATTGTAAGATCTTGGATGAGAACCTTCTTCTCTCATCCAGAACACTGAAGATGGGTCATGGATGGGTCTTCCAGCATGACAATGACCCAAAACATATCACCAAGGCAACAAAGGAGCGGCTCAAGAAGAAGCACATTAAGGTCATGGAGTGACCTAACCAGGCTCCAGACCTTAATCCCATAGAAAATGTATGGAGGAGATGAAACTTCGAGTTGCACAAGAGACCTTCAGGATTTAGAAAAGAAGAGAGGACCAAAATCCCTCCTGAGATGTGTGGAAACTGATCACCACCTACAAGAAACGTCTGACCTCTGTGATCACCAACAAGGGTTTCTCCACCAACTACTAAGTCATGTTCTGCTTGGGGATCAAATACTTATTATTTGTATTGTGTGTTTTTTCTGGATTTTTGGTTAATATTCTGTCTCTATCATATAAAATACACCGATGATAACAATTATAGACCCTTCATTTCCTTGTAAGTGGCCAAAACTTACACAACCTTCAGGGGATCAAATCGTTATTTTCCCCCCACTGGCGTAGTACGGGGCCCGCTCACTTCGAGCTCCGCAGTCGGGCGACACGTTACAATCGTCATTCACTTTTATCGTCAGGACTTTTTTTCAGCTGGAACTTGGTGGAGCTCAGTCCCCCCACCTCTGGCTCAGGCCCCCTGCCCTCTGCTCACCACCATCACTTGTAAACACTGAAGTCCGGCGTCTGTGTATAGAAGTGACAGCTCTTCTCCCAAAGGCTCCCACAGATCTGATCTCCTGAGCAGCTCCCACTGAGTGCAGGATGGGGAAAAGGGGGATGCAGGTGTTCGGGGTGAAGTGTGGATCCCGACATCCCCCCCCCTTCAGTGGATGATCTCCCTGCAAGTGAGAAAGACGGGGCGAGCTACAGTGTGAGGGAGGGTACTAGAGCTGGATGGGTGCTTCCAAAGTTGGGCAAGTGGCAGATGGTGCAGCTTTTAAAGAGGGGGGAGAATAAGACGGTGGGGTTGGGGGGGGGGGGGGATTGCATGCAGAGGTTTAGAGCTGCAGAGGAGTCAGAGTGAGATGCGGAGGAGGGACGCAGAGGTAAGCAGCTGTGGAAGAAGGCTGAGCTCTGAGTATTTAATGCTCTTTAGGACCCGCCCATTGTGAAATCTGACCACACTCACTATTTGATGTGTGTGGGGGAGAAGGGGATTTCGGGGGTCGTCGTTGAGTTCCTGCACCTATTTTAAGAGAAAAAAAGGCCTGTTTATTTTTAATCCATTTCACTGCCATAATAAAAGAAGAGATACAGTATCTGACAAAAGTAAGTACACCCCTCAGTGACATTTGTGTAAATCTTTTCTTCTATCTTTTCATGTGACAACACTGAAGAAATGACACTTGTCTACAATGTAAAGTAGTGAGTGTACAGCTTGTATAACAGTGTAAATTTGCTGTCCCCTCAAAATAACTCAACACACAGCCATTAATGTCTAAACCTCTGGCAACAAAAGTCAGTACACCCCTAAGTGAAAATCTCCAAATTGGGCCCAAAGTGTCAATATTTTGTGTGGCCTCCATTATTTTCCAGCACTGCCTTAACCCTCTTGGGCATGGAGGTCACCAGAGCTTCACAGGTTGTCACTGGAGTCCTCTTCCCCTCCTCCATGATGACATCACGGAGCTGGTGGATGTTAGAGACCTTGCGCTCCTCCACCTTCCGTTTGAGGATGTCCCACAGATGATCAATAGGGTTTAGGTCTGGTGTGTTGAGTTATTTTGAGGGGACAGCAAATTTACACTGTTATACAAGCTGTACACTCACTACTTTACATTGTAGACAAGTGTCATTTCTTCAGTGTTGTCACATGAAAAGATAGAAGAAAAGATTTACACAAATGTGAGGGGTGTACTTACTTTTGTGAGATACTGTTCATATGCGTTCGCTTTTGCACGCGAGCACAGAGGGATGGGGGCGTTTAAAAAAAAAAAATCTTATTTATTATATTTTGTTATTTCTACACTGTCCCTTTAATTTCTTACATTTTTTTTATCTCTTTTATTCCTATTAGAAGTAGTGTAAACATCCTTGTGACAGCAATAGGCATGTGACAGGTACTCTTCTTTGATCTGGGGGTCAAGAAGACCTTTAAAAGCAAAAGATCTAAAAAAAAAATGTTATCTTTTGCTTTAAAAAAAAAAAAATTGTTTACTTCCGCCCCCTAGACCAGAAGTGACATCATAACATCTCTCTGGTTCTGCAAAGTCATAGAGGTGAGCAGAGACGATCTGGTCTCTGGCAACGTCTATGGCCAGCCAAGTGAACCGCTGGATCATTTCTCAGGTGTGCCATTCAAAACGTTAATCCCGAGAGCCTGTGAGCTGCACCAAAGAATGTCTTCTTCCCCAGCTATCTTCTGTAAACTACCCCCTGCCCTGCCCTGCCCCCCCCCCCACCCCCCATGTAATGGAGGTGAAGAGATACAGACATGTTTTGTAGTCCATATCAGGAGAGCAGCCTGGGGTGACAACCATGGCCCCCTCCATAGACACAGCGGGGGAGTGACGTAGCCACCCAGGGACAGGAAGTGTGTTATTTAGAGGATTAGCAGGCAAAAAAAAAGGAAAACGAATGCGGCCTCCACACCAAGGACTAGTAAGCTGCAATATCTTTCATTGTTGGTTTGGATAGATATTGAGGCTTTTATGAGATTATAATTATCGGGTTTAATTATCGAGGTTGGAGGAGGGGACTTAGATTTGGGGCGTGACCCGTGAAAACGTTGAGCAATCTGTATTTTTAGGAACGATCGAGGCAGCCAATCACAGAGCTGAGTAATCGTATTATCATTAAAGATGGCGGCGTGTGTCCATGGTGTGAACATTGGGGGGGGGGGGGTCGGTCCATGATGGCGGGTGATAAATCTGGGGTGTCTCTCTTCCTCCCCTCCGCAGGACACGCTGGAGAAATGCGCCACCTGCCAGACGCTGATCATGCAGCACATAGTGCGAGCCATGGGGAACAGCTACCACCCCGAGTGCTTCAGGTGTGTGGTGTGCCACCGGACGATCGCCGACGAGAGCTTCGCTGTGGACGAATACAACGACGTTCATTGTGCGCAGGATTATTACAGGTACAACAGGGGGGGAAGGGGGGGGTAAGACACCGGGGCATAGTGAGAAACCGGAAATCTGCAAGAAATAATTGTACAAATCCGTATTAACTGTCCTTATCGGCTTCTATGAACAGTTCATGAGAACTGGAGCTCACACTACACACACAGCTGAATGACTCAGAGGAGGGACACCCTCCCCTCCCCTCCCCTCCCCTCCCTCTCTGCTAGAACATAAACAGGGCACTTGCTTCCGATTTAGAAAAGTTCTACAAAATACCCGTCATGGGTCCCCCTGTATTAGACTAAAAGAAGAATATTGGAAGAATGGAGACATTGTATACAGTAGGGATGTTCCGATGCTGATCCTGGCATCAGTGCCGATATCAAGCATTTGTGCGAGTAGCTGTATTTGCATCAATTGCTACCGGTACTTTGTGGTGCGATTTGCGTCAATACAAAAAAAAAAAAAATCTGTGCAAATCGCGCTGCAAAAATCGCATGCAATCTCCCCCACTTCCCCTGTGTGTGTATAGAAAGGGAAAAGCGCCATCTAGTGGGCAGTTTATTAAAAATGTTAGAACTCACAGTACATGTCTGGCCACATGCGAAATCTTCATAGGTGTCCCGGTCCCGCCGATGAAAGCAAATCACAGCCGCTGGAGGTGCTCACAGGGCTGGAGGAGATGTAGATTCGGTCCGCACCCCCAGCTGACATCACTTCCGCCCTATACCCACAGTGTCCCGGAACTTTTCCTCCAATGCCTGTGATTGGCTATCATCGGCAGGACCGGGACACTTATGTAGATTTTGCATTTTGATAGACATGTACTGGGAGTTCTAACATTTTTAATAAACTGCCCACTAGATGGCGCTTTCCCCTTTCTATACACACCCACAGGGGAAATCGCATGCGATTCTTTGCAGTGCGATTTGTGTAATCAGTGCAACCCTAGTT
Source organism: Lithobates clamitans (assembly GCA_037952925.1). Lineage (NCBI taxonomy): Eukaryota > Metazoa > Chordata > Amphibia > Anura > Ranidae > Lithobates > Lithobates clamitans. The sequence goes on along the minus strand of JBBGZY010003355.1, from coordinate 64,467 downwards.
TACAGTATTCGTTTATATAAAGTATCATTTCTAAACTCCGGCAAGAGACAATAAAGATAATTATATGTTGTATTCAGCCCTTAATGAACAAAGAGTAAGCTGTAGACTTCCCTGCATGCAACGCTCCTCTCCTGAGGTTGCTGTGAGTTGCACTGTGCAGGGCACAGAATGGGTGGTGCAGGAGGATGTGGAATGGGTGGTGCAGGGGTGGGGGAGGGGGGCATGCAATGGGTGGTGCAGGAGGGCGTGGAATGGGTGGTGCAGGAGTGGGGATAGGGGAGGGGGGCATGGAATGGATGGGGGAGGTGGGCATGGACTGGGTGGTGCAGGAGCGGGGGATGGAATGAGTGGTGGGGGAGTGGGGCATGGAATGGGTGGTGCAGAAGTGGGGGAATGGGGCATGGAATGGGTGGTGGGGGCACGGAATGGTTGGTGTGGGGGAGTGGGCATGGAATGGGTGGTACAGGAGTGGAGGAGGGGGGCATGGAATGGGTGGTGCAGGGGTGGGAGCGTGGGGCATGGAATTAGTGGTGGGGGAGGAGTCATGGAATAGGTGATGCAGGAGTGGGGCATGGAATGGGTGGTGTGGGAGAGGGGGCATGGAATGGGTGGTACAGGGGTGGAGGAGGGGGGCATGGAATGGGTGGTGCAGGGGTGGGGAAGGTGGGCATTTAATGGGTGGGGCATGAAATGGGTGGTGCAGGGGTGGGGAAGGTGGGCATGGAATGTGTGGTGGAGGGGTGGGGGAGTGGGGCATGGAATGGGTGGTGCAGGGATGGGGGATGTAATGGGCGGTGCAGGGATGGGGGAAGGGGGACATGGAATGGGTGGTGCAGGGGTGGGGTTAGGGGGGCATGGAATGGGTGGTGCAGGGGTGGGGAAGGTGAGCATGGAATGTGTGGTGGAGGGGTGGGGGAGTGGGGCATGGAATGGGTGGTGCAGGGATGGGGGATGTAATGGGCGGTGCAGGGATGGGGGAAGGGGGACATGGAATGGGTGGTGCAGGGGTGGGGAAAGGGGGGCATGAAATGGGTGGTGCAGGGGTGGGGTTAGGGGGGCATGGAATGGGTGGTGGAGGGGTGGGGGAGTGGGGCATGGAATGGGTGGTGCAGGGATGGGGGATGTAATGGGCGGTGCAGGGATGGGGGAAGGGGGACATGGAATGGGTGGTGCAGGGGTGGGGGAGGGGGGCATAGAATGGGTGGTGCAGGGGTGGGGGACATGGAATAGGTGGTGCAGGGGTGGGGGAGTGGGGCATAGAATGGGTGGTGCAGGGATGGGGGATGGAATGGGCGGTGCAGGGGTGGGGAAGGTGGGCATGGAATGTGTGGTGGAGCGGTGGGGGAGTGGGGCATGGAATGGGTGGTGCAGGGATGGGGGATGGAATGGGCGGTGCAGGGGTGGGGGAGGGGGGCATGGAATGGGTGGTGCAGGGGTGGGGAAGGTGGGCATGGAATGTGTGGTGGAGCGGTGGGGGAGTGGGGCATGGAATGGGTGGTGCAGGGATGGGGGATGGAATGGGCGGTGCAGGGGTGGGGGAGGGGTGCATGGAATGGGTGGTGCAGGGGTGGGGAAGGTGGGCATGGAATGTGTGGTGGAGCGGTGGGGGAGTGGGGCATGGAATGGGTGGTGCAGGGATGGGGGATGGAATGGGCGGTGCAGGGGTGGGGAAGGTGGGCATGGAATGTGTGGTGAAGGGGTGGAGGAGGGGGGCATGGAATGGGTGGTGCAGGGGTGGGGAAGGTGGGCATGGAATGGGTGGTGCAGGGATGGGGGATGGAATGGGCGGTGCAGGGGTGAGGGAGTAGGGCATGGAATGGGTGGTGCAGGGATGGGGGATAGAATGGGCGGTGCAGGGGTAGGGGAAGGGGGACATGGAATGGGTGGTGCAGGGGTGGGAGAGGGGGGCATGGAATCACTGGTGGGGGAGGGGGGTTGTAGCATGTGGCCCTGATGCGATGGAATTCCTGGGTGAGCGCACAGCACAGTGAACTTTATCTCTTCTGTGATATCCTGCAGGAAATACGCCCCGATCTGTAATGTGTGCGAGGAGCCGATCATCCCCAGGGACGGGCAGGACTCCTATAAGATCGAATGTATCGGGCGCAACTTCCACGAGAATTGTTATCGCTGTGAGGTAAGTGTGACTGTGAGGTTCCATATCAATGGAGATGTGACATTAAAGGGTTTTTTTGGATTTAAAGGGACTGATTTAAAAAAAAATAATAATAATTTGCATAGCCATTCACCCACTGAAAGTGCACGTACATTCGTTATTTTGCCCTGTTCGAATAGAACGAATGTAAATAGGCCTGGATTCTCTGCTGTTCAAAAGTAAGCCATTAGTGTAAAATAGAAAATTCTGAACTTTGCCTCTGGATGGAGCCAAGTATTATAGCAAATTACTGTGATACTTGGCTCCATCTAGAGGCCAAATGCATTATTTTCTACTTTACACTAATTTATTATTTTCGAACAGCAGAGAATCTAGGCCTATTGACATTCGTTATTTTGCCCTGTTCACATAGAACGAATGTACATACACTTTCACAGGGCGAATGGTTATGGAAATCTTTATAAATCAATGCCGTATTTGACCACTAGATGGGGCTAAGTATTATGGGAAAAGGCTGTCATACTTGGCTCCATCTAGTGGCAAAATTTAGAATCTCTATTCTACACCAATGGTTTGCATTTGAACAGCACAGGATGCAGGCAGCTTGTAGTGGGTGGAGCCTGCTGGGTCCCTCCCACAGCTCTGCTTTCTCTATGTGCAGGGGGGGCTGGTCTTGTCTCCGCCCCCTCCTGTAGGTTTCCTATTGTGGGTGGAGCCTGCTGGGTCCCTCCCACGGCTCTGCTCTCTGCACAGGCTATGTACAGCACAGTGATGATGTCACAGCTACCTTTACAAGGTAATATCTGGGTGTGTAAAGACATTCGGTGGTCACAGAGTAGATTTATATCCTTGGTGGCTAATCTCGGCCCGTGACCCGCCTTCTTGTGTCTTTCAGAAATGTCGGGTGCTCCTGTCCCTGGAGCCGACGGAGAGCGGCTGCTACCCCCTGGACGGCCACATCCTCTGCAAGTCGTGTCACCTGTCCTGGAAGGACGAGCTGTCCTAGATCTGGAACCTGCCCGGCCGTCCCTCCCCCTCCCCCCCGTCCCACAACCCGGTCAGTGAAACTCCTCCAAAGATTACCCAATGAACTTCCACCAACAATGGCGGCAAGTCTGGAAGTGACACCAAATCGTTTCACCGACCAACGCGGGGGGAGGAGCCAGGAGGGACAAGGACAAGAAATAAAAAGGAATGTACCCCCATAGTGGAACCGAGCGCCGATCTCATCCACAGCACCTTATATACCCGAACAAACTCTCCGAATGGACCGCCCCTTTCTGATCTGTCCAATCACATCCTTACAAAAGGTGGACAATGAACTTACCTGAGAAAGTGGGCGGATTCTGCACTCCATCTATTATCCGCCATCATCTCTGCGATTTGTATCATTGTGCTTCAATATTCCACAAATCATGTATTGCACCCAATGGAATCAGCCAGTCAGAGACTCCTCCGTTCCTGAGATAAACCCCCTCAAAGAGGTTGTGTCTCTGCCCCTCCCACAATGAGGAGATTTCCTGCAGTAGTTTGTGTCTCTGCCCCTCCCACAATGAGGAGATTTCCTGCAGTAGTTTGTGTCCCTGCCCCTCCCACAATGGGGAGATTTCCCCCAGTAGTTTGTGTCTCTGCCCCTCCCACAATGGGGAGATTTCCCGCATTAGTTTGTGTCTCTGCCCCTCCCACAATGGGGAGATTTCCTGCAGTAGTTTGTATCTCTGCCCCTCCCACAATGGGGAGATCTCCTGCAGTGGTTTGTGTCTCTGCCCCTCCCACAATGGGGAGATTTCATGCAGTAGTTTGTGTCCCTGCCCCTCCCACAATGGGGAGATTTCCTGCAGTCCTTTATGTCTCTGCCCCTCCCACAATGGGGAGATTTCCTGCAGTAGTTTGTGTCTCTGCCCCTCCCACAATGGTGAGATTTCCTGCAGTAGTTTGTGTCTCTGCCCCTCCCACAATGGGGAGATCTCTCGCAGTAGTTTGTGTCTCTGCCCCTCCCACAATGGGGAGATTTCCCTGCAGTAGTTTGTGTCTCTGCCCCTCCCACAATGGGGATATCTCCCGCAGTAGTTTGTGTCTCTGCCCCTCCCACAATGGGGAGATTTCCTGCAGTAGTTTGTGTCTCTGCCCCTCCCACAATGGTGAGATTTCCTGCAGTAGTTTGTGTCTCTGCCCCTCCCACAATGGGGAGATCTCTCGCAGTAGTTTGTGTCTCTGCCCCTCCCACAATGGGGAGATTTCCCCCAGTAGTTTGTGTCTCTGCCCCTCCCACAATGGGGAGATTTCCCTGCAGTAGTTTGTGTCTCTGCCCCTCCCACAATGGGGATATCTCCCGCAGTAGTTTGTGTCTCTGCCCCTCCCACAATGGGGAGATTTCCTGCAGTAGTTTGTGTCTCTGCCCCTCCCACATTGGGGAGATTTCCTGCAGTAGTTTGTGTCTCTGCCCCTCCCATAATGGGGAGATTTCCCTGCAGTAGTTTGTGTCTCTGCCCCTCCCACAATGGGGATATCTCCCGCAGTAGTTTGTGTCTCTGCCCCTCCCACAATGGGGAGATTTCCTGCAGTAGTTTGTGTCTCTGCCCCTCCCACAATGGGGAGATTTCCCCCAGTAGTTTGTGTCTCTGCCCCTCCCACAATGGTGAGATTTCCTGCAGTAGTTTGTGTCTCTGCCCCTCCCACAATGGGGAGATCTCTCGCAGTAGTTTGTGTCTCTGCCCCTCCCACAATGGGGAGATTTCCCCCAGTAGTTTGTGTCTCTGCCCCTCCCACAATGGGGAGTTTTCTCTGCAGTAGTTTGTGTCTCTGCCCCTCCCACAATGGGGAGATCTCCTGCAGTAGTTTGTGTATCTGCCCCTCCCACAATGTGGAGATTTCCTGCAGTAGTTTGTGTCTCTGCCCCTCCCACAATGGGGAGATCTCCTGCAGTAGTTTGTGTCTCTGCCCCTCCCACAATGGGGAGATTTCCTGCAGTAGTTTGTGTCTCTGCCCCTCCCACAATGGGGAGATTTCCTGCAGTAGTTTGTGTCTCTGCCCCTCCCACAATGGGGAGATTTCCTGCAGTAGTTTGTGTCTCTGCCCCTCCCACAATGGGGAGATTTCCTGCAGTAGTTTGTGTCTCTGCCCCTCCCACAATGGGGAGATTTCCCCCAGTAGTTTGTGTCTCTGCCCCTCCCACAATGGTGAGATTTCCTGCAGTAGTTTGTGTCTCTGCCCCTCCCACAATGGGGAGATCTCTCGCAGTAGTTTGTGTCTCTGCCCCTCCCACAATGGGGAGATTTCCCCCAGTAGTTTGTGTCTCTGCCCCTCCCACAATGGGGAGTTTTCTCTGCAGTAGTTTGTGTCTCTGCCCCTCCCACAATGGGGAGATCTCCTGCAGTAGTTTGTGTATCTGCCCCTCCCACAATGTGGAGATTTCCTGCAGTAGTTTGTGTCTCTGCCCCTCCCACAATGGGGAGATCTCCTGCAGTAGTTTGTGTCTCTGCCCCTCCCACAATGGGGAGATTTCCTGCAGTAGTTTGTGTCTCTGCCCCTCCCACAATGGGGAGATTTCCTGCAGTAGTTTGTGTCTCTGCCCCTCCCACAATGGGGAGATTTCCTGCAGTAGTTTGTGTCTCCACTCCATTTTTTATTGGGGGGGTCCCCTTTGTTAGGACAGGAAGTGATGGGAAATCTCTCCATTGGGGACACATATTAGTGGGGAGGAGTTAGAACCTCTGACAATGTTTATTGATGTCTTTGCCCTTCTGTCCTGGACACCACCTGTAGTGTAGTTTCTTGCACGGTGTCACAGGGACAGGAAGTGAGGGAAAACTCCTTCCTGGGGCCACAGACGAAAAATGTTTGCTTCGCCCCACAACATCGGAAAAAAAAAAACTTGAATTGGGCGGAGCGCGAAGTTGTGCTTTAAGACAGACAAGGCTGACCATGTGACTATATGATATAGGAGTATTTCTATCACAGGGGACGCCCCCCGATGTGTGTCTGATTGTTGTGTGTATTGTGCTGAGAATACAATCGTATCTCACTGATCTCCCGGGTGACTCGTCTCTCTCTGACCTCATGGAAAATGTGTGTTGAGTGTCACAAGAGCGCTCTCCGCAGGAATGTCTGATAACAGCGCTGCCAGGGGACGCCAGGACATTCTGCCCCGATAAAAACCTCCACACAGGACATACAGAGCATCCAGAAAGTACTCACAGAGCTTCACTTTCTCCACATTTTGTTATATTACAGCCTTATTCCAAAATAGATTAAATTCATTATTTTCCTCAAAATTCTACAAACATCCCCCATAATGTTATAGGAAAAATTGTGCTAAAAACTATCAACCAATTATGAGCCCCAAAGTCTAGTTTGCTGCAATCAGATTGCACTAACCCCTAAAAAATGAATTAACACCATAACACTTCAAATAACCAAAAAAATATATTTAAATCTATTTACGTGTGAACTCCTTGCGGGTATTATTCTTCGTGGTGACAATTTATATATGTACCCAAACTTCACCACAATATAAATACCCCCTATGTAAAAAAAATCTTTGTGCAATATTAACAACAAATAGTTATCAAGGATTAAAGTGCAAGTGCCAAATGTATAAAATATAGAACAAAAATGTGAAAAAAATATGAATAAAATAGAAAAATTGAGGATAAGGTTGAAAATAAACCAAAATTTACAAATATTACTATTATGTGATCAAACAACTCAATCCATTGAGTCTATACATAAAAAAATAATGTGTATAGCAAAATACAGTGAATGTCCACAGTGAGTGATCAATTCCTTCCAATGGTGACGCTCCTCAGTAGTATTTAAGTGCTTCCACTTCCACCATTATAGTGACTACATCACCAGATATAAATGGCCACCCACCAGATATAAATGACCACTCACCAGATATAAATGACCACTCACCAGATATAAATGGCCACTCACCAGATATAAATGGCCACTCACCAGATATAAATGGCCACTCACCAGATATAAACGATTATGCACCTTTGGTTCATCAATTTCGGATAACCACTCCGTTATTGATGGGTCCGACAGCAGCCTTTCCAAGCAGTGTACTAATGCCTCTTGCTCTATTGGTTCTCATGAAACATATAAATAGCCATCATGGTGTAGTATGTAACTATACTTTTATTAAAAAAGTAAAAAAACACACAATTGAACTCACATGTTTCAGGTGCCTCTAAGCCGGCACCAAGCTAATCCAGCCGTGTACGTGGAGTGGGGACTATCTGCCCCTATGCTTTTTCTTAGCGGCGTGAGTTCCAAGCCTCCTTCTCATTCTTAATTTTCGTCACTTCCTGCTAAGAACTAAGAAGTTTGTTTGAAATCTTTGCAAATGTTCTAAATATAAAAAAGGAAAAAAAAACATGTACATAAGTATCACAGGCTCCTCTCATGTACATAGGTATCACAGACTCCTCCCATGTACATAAGTATCACAGGCTCCTCCCATGTACATAGGTATCACAGACTCCTCCCATGTACATTAGTATCACAGGCTCCTCCCATGTACATCAGTATCACAGGCTCCTCCCATGTACATCAGTATCACAAACTCCTCCCATGTACATAAGTATCACAGGCTCCTCCCATGTACATCAGTATCACAGGCTCCTCCCATGTACACAAGTATCACAGGCTCCTCCCATGTACATAAGTATCACAGGCTCCTCCCATGTACATCAGTATCACAGGCTCCTCCCATGTACATAGGTATCACAGACTCCTCCCATGTACATTAGTATCACAGGCTCCTCCCATGTACATCAGTATCACAGACTCCTCCCATGTACATAAGTATCACAGACTCCTCCCATATACATATGTATCACAGACTCCTCCCATGTACATGAGTATCTCAGGCTCCTCCCATGTACATAAGTAGCACAGACTCCTCCCATGTACATAATTATCACAGGCTCCTCCCATGTACATAAGTATCACAGGCTCCTCCCATGTACATAATTATCACAGGCTCCTCCCATAACAAAATGTGGAAAAAGTGAAGTGCTGTGAATACTTTCCGGACGCTCTGTATAAGGAAGCCTCGTGTGACTTTTTGTGCCCGGAGTATAAAAGGGTTATTATTATTATTATTATACAGGATTTATAGAGCGCCAACACTTTGTGCAGCACATTACAATATAAAAGAAGACATTACAATACAATAAAACACAAGAGGGTTAGGAGGACCCGGGTCATAAGAGCTTACAATTAAAGTGGGAGGGGCTAGTGGCACAAAAGGTAATAACTGTAAGGTATGAGCTGATGGAAGAATTAAAAGTTGAGTTGTTAGGTGGGGGTGGGGGGATAGGTTTGCCTGCAGAGATGAGTTTTCAGGGATCGCCTAAAGGCAGCAAGAGTAAGAGATAGTCGGACAGATTGGGGTAAGGAGTTCCAGAGGATGGGAAAGGCTCTGGAGAAGTCCTGGAGGCGAGCATGGGAGGAGGAGACAAGGGAGCTAGAGAGCAGGAGGTCTTGGGAGGAGCAGAGTGGACCATTTGGGTGATATTTAGAGACCAGATCGGTGATGTATCTCGGGGCAGATTTGGGAATGGCTTTGTATGTGGTTAGTATTTTGAATTTCATTTGATGGGCAATCAGAAGCCAATGGAGGGATCGTCAGAAAGGGGTGGAGGACATCGAATGGAAGCCAATGGAGGGATCGTCAGAAAGGGGTGCAGGATATCAAATGGAGGCCAGTGGAGGGATTAGCCTGAATGAAGGCTAATGGTGTGATTGGCAAAGAGGGGTGAAGGACACTGAATGGAGACCAGTGAAGGGATTGGTAGAGAGGGGTGGAGGACACTGAATGGAGACCAGTGGAGGGATTGGCAAAGAGGGGTGGAGGACACTGAATAGAGGCCAGTGGAGGGATTGGCAGAGGGGAGTGGAGGACACTGAATGGAGGTCAGTGGAGGGATTGGTAGAGAGGGGTGGAGGACACTGAATGGAGACCAGTGGAGGGATTGACAGAGAGGGGTGGAGGACACTGAATGGAGGTCAGTGGAGGGATTGGTAGAGAGGGGTGGAGGACACTGAATGGAGACCAGTGGAGGGATTGGCAGAGAGGGGTGGAGGACACTGAATGGAGGTCAGTGGAGGGATTGGTAGAGAGGGGTGGAGGACACTGAATGGAGGCCAGTGGAGGGATTGGTAGAGAGGGGTGGAGGACACTGAATGGAGACCAGTGGAGGGATTGGTAGAGAGGGGTGGAGGACACTGAATGGAGGCCAGTGGAGGGATTGGCAGAGGGGAGTGGAGGACACTGAATGGAGGTCAGTGGAGGGATTGGTAGAGAAGGGTGGAGGACACTGAATGGAGGCCAGTGGAGGGATTGGTAGAGAGGGGTGGAGGACACTGAATGGAGACCAGTGGAGGGATTGGTAGAGAGGGGTGGAGGACACTGAATAGAGGCCAGTGGGGGGATTGGTAGAGAGGGGTGGAGGACACTGAATAGAGGCCAGTGGAGGGATTGGCAGAGAGGGGTGGAGGACACTGAATGGAGGCCAGTGGGGGGATTGGCAGAGAGGGGTGGAGGACACTGAATGGAGGCCAGTGGGGGGATTGGCAGAGAGGGGTGGAGGACACTGAATGGAGACCAGTGGAGGGATTGGTAGAGAGGGGTGGAGGACATTGAATGGAGGTCAGTGGGGGGATTGGTAGAGAGGGGTGGAGGACATTGAATGAAGGCCAGTGGAGGGATTGGTAGAGAGGGGTGGAGGACACTGAATAGAGGCCAGTGGAGGGATTGGTAGAGAGGGGTGGAGGACACTGAATAGAGGCCAGTGGAGGGATTGGTAGAGAGGGGTGGAGGACACTGAATGGAGACCAGTGGAGGGATTGGTAGAGAGGGGTGGAGGACACTGAATAGAGGCCAGTGGAGGGATTGGTAGAGAGGGGTGGAGGACATTGAATGAAGGCCAGTGGAGGGATTGGTAGAGAGGGGTGGAGGACACTGAATGGAGACCAGTGGAGGGATTGGTAGAGAGGGGTGGAGGACACTGAATGGAGGCCAGTGGAGGGATTGGTAGAGAGGGGTGGAGGACACTGAATGGAGACCAGTGGAGAGATTGGTAGAGAGGGGTGGAGGACACTGAATGGAGGCCAGTGGAGGGATTGGTAGAGAGGGGTGGAGGACACTGAATGGAGGCCAGTGGAGGGATTGGCAGAGAGGGGTGGAGGACACTGAATGGAGACCAGTGGAGGGATTGGCAGAGAGGGGTGGAGGACACTGAATGGAGGCCAGTGGAGGGATTGGTAGAGAGGGGTGGAGGACACGGAACGGAGGCCAGTGGAGGGATTGGCAGAGAGGGGTGGAGGACACGGAATGGAGGCCAGTGGAGGGATTGGGTCAGGGATGAACTTTCCTACATGTTATTAGATTCTTTTTAGGTGGTTCCTCCCGGTCCAGTGTTCTATCCAGTCTTTTATTCTGTAACTACCAGGCCTGACAAAGGGGACTGGTGACCCCCGAAATGCACTGCTCACTCCTATCACCCTCACTTTAGCAAATAAAAATCACCTGAAGCCGTATCACACACAGAAATGTCTCCATGAGAAGGAGAAGCACAGCTGTAAGAGAACATCCACACTGGACCATCTGCCAGTCTGTGAGAGCAAAGAGAGAAATGAACTGGTAGAGGATTTCTCTATATCAGGGGTCCAAACAAAGAGGCCAGTTATCTGTCCTTCCAACTGCAGGGGAGCCAGACTGTGGCCAGTGGGAGAAGAAAATGTTCTGGCATCAGTGGAAGTAAATAGTGCCCCATCATTGGTGTCAGTGGGAGGAATAGTGTCCCATCATTGGTATCAGTGGGAGGAATAGTGCCCCATCATTGGTATCAGTGGGAGGAATAGTGCCCCATCATTGGTATCAGTGGGAGGAATAGTGCCCCATCATTGGTATCAGTGGGAGGAATAGTGCCCCATCATTGGTATCAGTGGGAGGAATAGTGCCCCATCATTGGTATCAGTGGGAGGAATAGTGCCCCATCATTGGTGTCAGTGGGAGGTATAGTGTCCCATCATTGGTGTCAGTGGGAGGAATAGTGCCCCATTGTTGGTGTCAGTGGGAGGAATAGTGTCCCATTGTTGGTGTCAGTGGGAGGAATAGTGTCCCATCATTGGTGTCAGTGGGAGGAATAGTGCCTCATCATTGGTGTCAGTGGGAGGAATAGTGCCCCATCATTGGTGTCAGAGGAAGGGACTATGCCCCGCTGTTGCTGACAGTGTGGGGAATAATGCCCCATAGGCTGCGTCTGGCCCTCGGACCAAAGTGCGGAGAGCGTTGCTCTAGAAGGTTCCATCGGTTTCCTATTCCGTCCTCATTATATAAAGAAAGGTTTTCTCTGGGGATTTGCTCGGAGATTATGGGAGATGATTTACTAAAACTGGAAAGTGCAAAATCTGGTGCAGCTCTGCATGGGAGCCAATCAGCTTCCAGGATTTTTTTTCTTAACTGAACGAGGTGAAGTTAGAAGCTGATTGGCTGCCATGTAGAGCTGCTCCAGATTCTGGACTTGGCAGTTTTATGTGTGAGGCGGTGTCTTGCCGAATAAGTTCCTTCGGCGGATAGGTTCCCTCCCTGTACTGCGCAGTACGTACTACTGTTGGCCGCCGGAGATAGCCGAAGCTCAAACGCTTCGATCAGCTGTACACGGTGCCTGCGCTCTGGGTCCAGGTTCCTTCCCCTCTATCCAAGTGGACCCGGAGGGGGAATCTAAAAGTGCCGAGCGCAGCGAGGCCGTGCCCGAAGCGTGGCGAGCGGCCCTCTTACAGGCGCCGTGTACAGCTGATTTTCAGCTGTTCCGCTTCGGCTATTTCCGCCGGCTTCTACTGCGCATGCGCAGTAGAGGGGGGAACTAATCCGCCGAGCGGAACTATCTCGGCAGAACACCGGCTCCGCCGAATTCTCCCATAAGAATGGCTGACAAACGGGACGTATCCAATGATACGAATTCTCCGAAACAAGTTCAGAACTACACATTACATGGTCACATGATCACATGGTCACATGGTCACATGATCACATGGTCACATGATCACATGGTCACATGATCACATGATCACATGGTCATCTGTGCAAAAGGCGAGTCCCACTCCCAACAGCAAACTGTACAGTACAGTGCTTGACAGGAAATCACAGGTGCTATACCCTTATTCAGCCACAAGATGGCGATAGAAAATAGTGCAGAGCTTTGGAAAATAAACGAATGTCTTACAATTTTCTCCATAGCGCTATCACTTGTGGCCACAAGGTGGCGGTGAAGAACAGGGCAGAAGCTCAGCATTTTCTTTACATAGCTCTATAAATTGTTGGCCACAAGGTGGCGGTGAAGAACAGGGCAGAAGCTCAGCATTTTCTTTACACATCTCTATAAATTGTTGGCCACAAGGTGGCGATGATGCACCGAGTCTAATGTTTGGCTTTCGCCTACTTTGTAGAATGTGGGTCATGTGACCAGCATTATATAACTGGTTGTGACCTATATTCATCATTTAGTGCAGCTCAGTGTGTCAGTAAACAGACTCATTAGGGGGCATTTCCAGCTTTATTTAGAATGAACACACCAATGACATATATACATAGAATGAAGAAGAGGAGAGGGGGGGGGGGTATTTATTAACCCTTTTGTGCCCAGCCCTGGCATCTTTTTATCAGGTTCTTTATACCCGGTGGCGGGAAGCAGTGGTCACATGATCCCAGGCCAGTCCCATTGGCTCCCAATCCTTAGTAGAGGCCCAGCGTTGTCTCTGACAGCCCCGGTCGCGGTGCTGGGAGCGTGCAACAGGAAGCTCTGCCGCCCACGGACAGATATGTGCAGTGTGGGGACATTACCGCCCCCCGTCTTTGCTGACGCACCTCTGTGGTACACGGGCAGCAAGAGGTTAAAAGTGGTTGAACCTGAGCGGGGGGCCGGGACAAGGGGTGGGCAGGAGGGACAGCCGCCCCCGGGCACAGCTGGAGGGAAGGGCGCCCGCTCACTACACGCCAGCTACAGATCAGTGGTTAGCAGCCAGGGGGGGTTTCTGTTTCATGTCTGAGCTCAGGGCTGCTAAGGCAATACAGTCAAACCTCCCCCCCCCCGTACTGGGCCCGGGCCCCATCAGTTCAAAAGGGGGGGGCCCAATCACCTGCTGAGTAGAAGGGGCAGCTGCACAAAGATGAAACAACGTAACTGCTGCCAATCGCCAAAAACAGCGGAAAAGAGGAAGTCAATAAATCGATGTCATTTAAACCACTTCAGCCCCCGGAGAGGATTCCTGACCCGCCATATTCTTGCAGTCGCTTTAACTGACAATTGCGCGGTCGTGCGACGCTGTACACAAACAAACTTGATGCCTTTTTTCCCCCCACAAATAGAGCTTTCTTTTGGTGGTATTTGATCACCTCTGCGGTTTTTATTTTTTGCGCTATAAACAAAAAAAAAGCCACAATTAAAAAAAAACAAAAAAACAAAAAACAAAAACAAAAATGAAATAAAAAAAAAACAAAACATTTTTTACTTTCTGCTTTTAAAACATTTCCAAAAAAAAAATGTAAAAGAAAAAAAATAAAATGTATTCCTCAGTTTAGGCCGACACGTATTCTGCTACGTATTTTTGGTTAAAAAAAAAAAATGCAATAAGCGTTTATTGATTGGTTTGCGCAAAAGTTATCGCGTCTACAAAATAGGGGATAGATTTATGTCATTTTTATTATTTTTATCATTATTTAATAATAATCTGCAATTTTTTTTAGCGGGACTGCGACATTGCGGCGGACAGTTCGAACACCTGACATTTTTTTTTTTTTTTTTACACTTTTTTGGGGACCAGTGACACTAACACAGTAATCAGTGCTAAAAATATGCACTGTCACTGTACTAATGACACTGGCAGGGAAGGGGTTAACATCAGGGGGGCGATCAAAGGGGTTAAATGTGTTCCCTGTTTATGTTTTCTAACTGTATGGGGGGGGGGATGGGCTGCCGGGGGGGGGGGGACAGCGAGTCTGCTGAACCCACCGATTACCCCCCCTCCCCCTCCCAAGCTGACGTACAGCTACGGCGAATCGCGGGAACGAGACAAACCTGCCGCAGGATAATGACGGCGGCTGGTCAACAAGAGGTTAAAAAAAAATAAAAATAAATCATGGAAGTCAAAAAGTTCCCACTTCCAGAATCGGAATCCTCCCCTCCCCCCTCCCCCTCCCCCGGCGTACGAACGTTTCCGTCTTTGGCGCTTTTCTTTGGCCGCGTTTTCAGACGTGTCGCCCAAAAGATCCCGAGAGGAGCAAATATTTGTCAGCCCAAAAAAAACAAGGGAGCGCGCGTGCGTGGCGGAGTGATCCGGTGCCAGCCGAGATCCGGGTTCAGGAGCCCCACCGAGAGTTCCCAGCCGGGTTTTCAGGAAGTGCGGAACTCTTCTCAGGAAACGTATCGATCGCCGTCCTCACACACCGATCCTTTTCTTCAGGAAGTGCGGAACTCTTCTCAGGAAACGTATCGATCGCCGTCCTCACACACCGATCTTTTTTTTCAGGAAGGTTCAAACTGCGTTTTGCTACATTTTCACGAACGACTTAAAACCTAAGGAAAACCCTGGAAGGTTGCGATCGTCTTCCTGTAATTCGATCCTCCGGTTTCGGAGGATAATTTCTCATCCCCGGAGCTGCCTCGTCCTCTGTGAAAACAATCGAATTTACTGGAAGCTCGGGGCGATGTGATGAGGGCCAATGTTTTCACAAAGGCGTGTGCGCGGCGCGGAGCGATGCACCATGGGAAATGCAGCATAATGAATCCACAGAAATTCACACACCCCCCTCCCCCCCCGGGGCAGAGGGGATAAACACTGTGATGTATCATTTGATCAGTAACAAAAAATCCCCTGTGTGTAATTAGCTGGGCTGTGAAAGGCGCGCTTCAGAGAAGGGGGGGGAGGGGGGCGCGCTTCAGAGAAGGGGGGGGGAGGGGAGTGCGCTTCAGAGAGGGGGGGGGCACGCTTCAGAGAAGGGGGGGGGAGGGGGGCGCGCTTCAGAGAAGGGGGGGGGGGGGAGTGCGCTTCAGAGAAGGGGGGGGGGGGGGCCACGCTCGGATCCGCTCTCATCTGCACGCTGCGCATTCACCATCTTCAAAATTCTCCCACAATACCGAACGATAGAAAATAAATCAAACCTCCAACCGGGACGAGCCGACGTGACTCGATCCAATCCCAATCCTCAGCTTTTTCTTAATGCGACACTAAAAAAAAACAAATAAATAAAATAAATAACAATGAAAAATAAATGATGGTGAGAAAAGAAGTAAAATAATCATTAAAGTGACGCTGGGGGGGGGGTTTACCGTTCTCTGCATTAGGGTTCAAAATGCCCCCCACTACATTTCTCTGCCCCCCCATTATCCATAAACACTTACCTGCCCGATCCAGGACATCTCCTGTCTGATCAATGTTTATAAACAATGTTACTTTGTATCTCTCCATCTCCTGTCTGATCAATGTTTATAAACAATGTTACTTTGTATCTCTGTATCTCCCGTCTGATCAATGTTTATAAACAATGTTACTTTGTATCTCTCCATCTCCTGTCTGATCAATGTTTATAAACAATGTTACTTTGTATCTCTCCATCTCCTGTCTGATCAATGTTTATAAACAATGTTACTTTGTATCTCTCCATCTCCTGTCTGATCAATGTTTATAAACAATGTTACTCTGTTTCTTTCTATAACATGTCAATAAAACACCAGCACTTTTCTGGTGGTAGGGTCCTTTAGAATGACCTTCCCCTAATTCAGGTAGTTCCAAGTGCCACCACTATAAAAAAACCCTTTTTGGCAGACTGACCAATTCTTAAAGAAATACTGCCCCCTGGCACACGGAGGTCTGCCAAGCTGTCATAAATGTGGCTCCGCCCCCGACCCCGCACAGGGTTCCTCCCCCTGACCCCGCACAGGGCTCCTCCCCCTGACCCCCGCACAGGGCTCCTCCCCCTGACCCCCGCACAGGGCTCCTCCCCCTGACCCCGCACAGGGCTCCACCCCCGACCCCCCTGACCCCACACAGGGCTCCACCCCCAACCCCGCACAGGGCTCCACCCCCGACCCCCTGACCCCACACAGAGCTCCTCCCCCTAACCGCACACAGGGCTCCTCCCCCTGACCTCACACAGGCTCCACCCCGACTCCCCTGACCCCACACAGGGCTCCACCCCTGACCCCATGAAGCCATCAGAAAGGAGGTTCACTGGCGGAAAAGCTGAATGTAAACAAAGGGGCCGGACATAGTGATGATGTCACAGAAGCCTAATGAGTACAGGGAGAAGAGTTTCCCATCAGATCTGCCTAATCAGCAGCCGGTGGACCTGATGGGGAAGTATTCTCTCCGGTAAAGCGGTAGTAGACTTGCGGGGAAAGGGACGATATGTCGGGTGCACTGTCACTGCTGCAGAGGCTTCCATCTGTCTTTTGGGTTCGGGCAGCTGCCGCATGATTGGCTGAGCCGTGATGACGTCACTCAGCTCTGCAGGAACGGCGCGGATATACCGGTACTTTAGTGCGCATGCGCTGTGACATCACCGGCTGCTGCTCTCTGGGGACATCTCCTAAGCGGCGCACGTTGAGGAGATATTCATTTTACCTACAGATAAAGCTTTATTATTATGACAACCCTTTATAATCGACCCCCCTGTGTCTGAATTTACACAGAGAGTCCCGACTGCCAGCAATAGGGGAAGAGTAGGAGGAGCAGGCGCACTGCGCATGCGCGGTGTATTTTGAAGGGTGTAGCATAACAGTGTAGCATGTCCAGCGCTCATAACTGGCTGAAAGTTTTTGCAGCTTCCACCAAAATCTGAATTAGCGTTGGTGGACCAGCCCTCCGTAATCTCTGCGGGTTGTGACCCCCGATCTGGTGGGATCTCACACCTCATTGGGCCCCTAAGCTCTGCCGCAGGTTATGAACGGGGGATTTTCCCAGGCTGCAGACAAGTCCGGGGGGCAGACGCTCTCTCATGATGGTCTGGTGCAGCAGACAAGGACATTCCCAGGGCTCTATATATAGACACATGAAGTGTCAGCTCTGGGCCCGGCCTGTCATTCCTGATCCTCGGAGGAGTGAGGCCGCCGGATTTTACAGGTCACGGAACACAGATGTGAGCGCACACCACACTGGACATCGACCTTTCCTGTCCGTTCATGGAGAAGGCCAATGCCTCAGCCAAGAATCAGACGGGTCTCAGCCAAGAATCAGACGGGTCTCAGCCAAGAATCAGACGGGTCTCAGCCAAGAATCAGACAAATCTCAGCCAAGAATCAGACGGGCCTCAGCCAAGAATCAGACGGATCTCAGCCAAGAATCAGACGGATCTCAGCCAAGAATCAGACGGGTCTCAGCCAAGAATCAGACGGGTCTCAGCCAGGGACGGGACGGGTCTCAGCCAAGAATCAGACGGGTCTCAGCCAAGAATCAGACGGGTCTCAGCCAGGGATGGGACGGGACTCGGGACGGGGACAAGACGGGTCTCAGCCAAGGACGGGACGGGTCTCAGCAAAGAACGGGACGGGTCTCAGCCAAGGACGGGATGGGACGGGTCTCAGCCAAGAATCAGATGGGTCTCAGCCAGGGACGGGACGGGTCTCGGGACGGGGACAGGACAGGTCTCAGCCAGGGACGGGACGGGTCTCGGGACGGGGACAGGACAGGTCTCAGCCAAGAATCAGACGGGTCTCAGCCAGGGACGGGACGGGTCTCGGGACGGGGACAGGACAGGTCTCAGCCAGGGACGGGACGGGTCTCGGGACGGGGACAGGACAGGTCTCAGCCAAGAATCAGACGGGTCTCAGCCAGGGACGGGACGGGTCTCGGGACGGGGACAGGTCTCAGCCAGGGACGGGACGGGTCTTGGGACGGGGACAGGACAGGTCTCAGCCAGGGACAGGACGGGTCTCGGGACAGGGACAGGACAATACGGGTTTTAGCCGGGAACAGGACAAAACGGAACGTCAGTCAGGAACGGGTCTCAGAATGGGACAGGATGGATCTTGGCTGAGAAGGGGTCTCAGGACGAGTCTCGGGATGGGGACAGAACGGGTCTCGGCCTGGGACAGGTCTCAGCCAGGAACAGGACTGTATGGGTTTTAGCCGGGAACAGGACTGGATAGGTGTCAGAACGGGACAGGACAAAATGGATTTCAGCCAGGGACGGGTCTCGGAATGGGTCAGGACGGGTCTCAGACAGGGATGGGACAGGTACCAGCCAGGGGCGAGTCTCGGGACGGAACCTCAGCCAGGGACAGGACATGTCTCAGCCAAGGATGGAATGGAACGGAACGGGTGTTAGCGGGGGGGACAGGTACCAGTGGGGAAGAGACAGGTACCAGCTGGGGACGGGTCTCAGAACGGGACAGGACAAAGCGAATCTAAGCCAGGAACAGGTCTCAGAATAAGATAGGATGGATCTCAGCCAGGAGCGGGTTTCGGCCGGGGGCGAGTCTCTGGACGGAACAGGACGGATCTCAGCCAGGGACGGGACGGGTCTTAGCCGGGGACAGGTACCAGCCGGGGACGGGGTAGAATAGGTTCTAAGAATAAATCTTAAAAAACAAAACAAAAACAACAACTTTCACTGAAATGTATTCCTGGGAAGGATATGAATCCGGCGGGTGTCAGGACAGGAAGTGATGAGGGATCTCCCCGGAGTTATTCAGATCTAATCACCATCTTTCCGTCTTTACCGTCCTGTTCCGGTGACACCCCCCCCCCCTCATTTTCCCAGGCCAGCAATAAAATTCTTCATCATCACAAGTCTGACCAAAACCGCCACCATCTCCATTTAGCTGATCCACCGACAGAATATTATAAAAAGATAAAAGAGCGGTCGGTATTACACCCAATTCTTAGATGTGACGGCTGCATTCGTTTTCTTTTTTTTTGGCTTTCTTTCCTTTATTTTCACCTGGTGATCCAGCCAGTAAGTCTGTTTTTAAAAAAAAAACAAAACAGAACAAGCTGTCCTGCAGATGTAGCAATTAGAGGGAAGAGACAAACCATTTACCGACAGGGGGGGGGTTTACAATGATCAGATTTTATTGATGTAAAACATTTATCCTAAAAAATAAATAAATAAATAAAAAACGTTACTGATTATAAAGTGTGAGCTGGAGTTCGGCTTCAATTTGTGTATTATTATTATCATACAGGATTTATATTATTATTATTATTATTATACAGGATTTATATTATTATTATACAGGATTTATATTATTATACAGGGTTTATATTATTATTATTATTATACAGGATTTATATTATTATACAGGGTTTATATTATTATTATACAGGGTTTATATTATTATTATTATTATAATACAGGATTTATATTATTATTATTATACAGGATTTATATTATTATACAGGATTTATATAGCCCGAAAGGTTACGTAGCGCTTTACTTGAGTGTAGACAGTACAAATACAATACACATTAATAGAGTAGGAATCAGAGGGCCCTGATCCATAGAGCTTACAATCTAAGAGAGTGTATTTAAATCTGCTAGTACCACTATCACTCCCCTCCCCCCCACCCCCTATACTGACAATGCTGTCTGCTGTGCCTCCTGTGTACCTTCATCCAGAGTGTGGGGGGGGGCGCTCTAATAGAGGAGATGTGTTACTGGCCAGATCACCAGGTAAAAACAGAGGGGGGGAACAAAAAAGCCTAAAAAAAAAAAAAAGAAAAGAAAACGAATGCAGCCGCCACATCTAATGATTGCTGAGCTGCCATATGGGACATTATTGGTTTCAATACCACTTTAAGAGCTCGTAAAAACTGGTGGAAGCCTGTGAAAAGCAAGGCGTGGCAGATCGCTCATCAGAGGGTAGTTGACAGGAGGCTGGAAGGCAATATATGTCACCTGCTGTGATCCCAAATATCCGGCACCGCCGTGCCGCCACCACATTCATTGCATACAGATGTAGCCCTGCCCCTTTCATGGGGCGCCATCTGCAGGAAAGGGGGGGGTATTTATGCTGCAACATGTTTTGCTTTTGTTTTTCTTACTTTTTTTGTTTATTGTATGTTTGTAAGATTAAAAAAAAACATTTACATTAATAAAGAATAAATATAAACAAAAATCAACTTCAACATTGGATATCAAACAGAAAACTTTCTGACAGAAAAAAAAAACAGAGCTAAAAATAGACCAAACTAAAAATAGACCAAACTAAAAATAGACCAAACTAAAAATAGACCAAACTAAAAACAGATTTTACCATTAACCCCTTGCCCTCCGGAAGGTTTTAAGCCCTTTATGACCTTTATTCAGCACTGCGTTACTTTAAGTGCCAATTGCGCGGTCATGCAACATTGTACCCAACTTACATTTATATCATTTTCTTTCCCCCCACAAATAGAAGCTTTCTTTTGGTGGTATTTAATCACCTTTGTGTGCTTTTTTTTATTATATAAAAAAAAAAAAAAATTAGAAAAAAAAAAATTAGAAAATTTTTTACTTTCTGCTATAAAACATCCAATAAAAACAAAAATCTAGCCAAAATGGATTCTGCTACATGTCTTTGGTAAAATACAAAAACAAAAAAAATATATCCCAATAAGTGTATATTGATTGGTTTGTGTGAGAGTTCTATCGCCTACAAACTATGGGACAGATACGGGGATTTCTATTTTTTATACTCCTAATGGCGGCGATCAGCGACTTATAATGGGACTGCTGATAGTGCGGCGGACAATCTGCCACTGAGGGAGAACGGACCAACTGCCACTGACATCACCAGTGACACCAATACAGTCATCAGTGCAAACACTCTACACTGTCACTGTACTAATGACACAGGGCAGGAAGGAGTTAACATCTAGGGCAGGGGGTATGCAAACTGTGGGCCCTCCAGCTGTTGCAAAACGACCAAATCCCATCATGCCTCTGGGTCGTCATGCTTATGAGGGTCAGAGTCTTGCTATGCCTCATGGGACTTGTAGTCCTGCTGGGAGGGCCGCAGTTTGCATATCCCTGATCTGGGGGGGGGGGGGGGGATCAAAGGGTTAAATGTGCGCCTAACAATGTGTAATAATGGGGGCCGATCTCTCAAGTTGCAAAGCAGGGATGAGAAAACGGACAGATCGCTCCCTCTGCAGAGCTCTGTGTTGTTTACCAACACAGAGCTCTGGGCTGTGATTGGACGCAGCCGATCAGCAGGTCCAGGGGCGGGAATTATTGGCCCGGGACTTGCCGAAAGGCTCACAGCAGGAGCTGGGCGGAGGTTGGGGCGGGGCGCACATGTGCACACCCTAAACCGGGAATTAGAGCAGCAACCTACGGGGGCGTCGCTGAGCCTTCAGCCGCTGCTCATCCACAGTACATAGCGGGCAGCCAGCAAGTGCTTAATATAATTATTATCAGTATAGAGCATCTCAACAAACCCTCCCCCTCACCTAAACACCCCCTCAGGATAAGAAACTATGAAACGTTCACCCCAAGAAACATTCACCCCATGCAACATAAATCCTATGAAACATTCACCCCAAGAAACATTCACCCCATGCAACATAAATCCTATGAAACATTCACCGCATGCAACGTTCACCCCATGAAACATTCATCCCATGAAACATTCATCCCATGAAACGTTCACCCCAAGAAACATTCACCCCATGCAACATAAATCCTATGAAACATTCACCGCATGAAACATTCATCCCATGAAACGTTCACCCCAAGAAACATTCACCGCATGAAACATTCACCCCATGCAACATAAATCCCATGAAACATTCATCCAATGCAACATAAATCCCATGAAACGTTCACCCCATGAAACGTTCACCCCATGAAACATTCACCCCATGCAACATAAATCCCATGAAACATTCATCCAATGCAACATAAATCCCATGAAACGTTCACCCCATGAAACATAAATCCCATGAAACATTCACCCCATGAAACATTCACCCCATGAAACATTCACCCCATGCAACATAAATCCTATGAAACATTCACCGCATGAAACATTCATCCCATGAAACGTTCACCCCAAGAAACATTCACCGCATGAAACATTCACCCCATGCAACATAAATCCCATGAAACATTCATCCAATGCAACATAAATCCCATGAAACATTCACCCCATGAAACGTTCACCCCATGAAACATTCACCCCATGCAACATAAATCCCATGAAACATTCACCCCATGAAACGTTCACCCCATGAAACATTCACCCCATGCAACATAAATCCCATGAAACATTCACCCCATGAAACGTTCACCCCATGAAACATTCACCCCATGCAACATAAATCCCATGAAACATTCATCCAATGCAACATAAATCCCATGAAACATTCACCCCATGAAACGTTCACCCCATGAAACATTCACCCCATGCAACATAAATCCCATGAAACGTTCACCCCATGCAACATAAATCCCATGAAACGTTCACCCCATGAAACATTCACCCCATGCAACATAAATCCTATGAAACGTTCACCCCAAGCAGGTGTTTTGGGAGGCGGCTTATCACCTCCCGCTGGCCGGCTAACTATGGGCAGCTGCTGATAAACAGGACCCGCCCCCTGGATGCTGGCTCCGCCCATGAGGATAAGAGCCAGGAAATATACAATGTAACAATTGATCAGAGTCTGCCTTTTATTTCATCTTTTGTACAGGAATTTATACACAGCACTTTACATACTATATACAGTCACATCAGTCCCCGCCCCCGAGGAGCTTACAATCTAAAGTCCCCACCGCACATTAATACACATACTAGGGACAAATTAGACCGGAGCCAATTACCTCCCAGCATGTCTTCAGAGTGTGGGAGGAAATTGGAGGACCCAGAGGAAACCCACACAGGGAGAACATGCAAACTCCATGCAGATACTGCACTGTCCAGGATGTAACCACTTAAAGACTGAGCCTCTATTTTGAAATCTGTTGTTTACAAGTTCAAATCTTTTTTTTTTTGCTAGAAAATTACTTGGAATCCGCAAACATTATAATATACATATTTTTCAGACACCCAGGAGAATAAAATGGCGGTCGTTGTAATACTTTACGTCACATCGTATTTGAGCAGCGGTCTTACAAGCGCAATTGTTTTGGGGAAAAAAAAATACACTTGTTTTAATTTAATAAATATGACAACAGTAACGTTTTTCTTTCTATATTGTGAAAGATGATGTTACACCGAGTAAATTGATACCCAACATGTCACGCTTCAAAATTGCGCCCCGCTCGCGGAATGGCGACAAACTTTGGCACTTAAAAATCTAAATTTGGCGATGTTTAAACATTTGTACAGGTTACCAGTTTAGAGTTAAAGGAGGAGCTCTAGAGATAGAATTATTGCTCTCGCTCTACCGATCGCGGCGATACCTCACATGTGTGGTTTGAACACCGTTTTCATATGCGGGCGCGACTTACGTATGCAGGCGCTTCTGCATGCGAGGTCGGCGGGACGGGGCGCTTTAAAATAAAATAAATAAATTTAAAAAAAAAAAATGTATTTATTTTTACAATGTCCATTAAAAAAAAAAAATTTGGGTCACGGTCCCCCACAATCCCGGCGGCTGTCATTATTGGGGGTGGGAGGGGGGGGGCGCTCATTCGCTGAAGATCCTGAAGATCAAGCCGCTTTCACCTTCTACCAGAACCTCTGACACAGGTCTGGATCCAGAGAGATAAATGCCCCCCTTGAGGATCGGGCCGAATCACCCGCCGCAGGCGAGGGGCTGACGTCACCCTTTGTATCTAAGGCATTACACAGGGTGGGGGGAGGGGGGAGGTCTGCTGAGGCACTACAAGTCCCAGTATGGCCCCCTGTCAGCCTGTGATGAGGGCCTCCAGTCAGTAGTAATGAGCGATCGTTTCCCAGGGCCTCCCGCCGCCTGCACAGTTCCCAGGCTGCATGAATAAAAGATCAGAGCCGTCACCCGCAGGCCTTATTAGACAGCAGAGCCGTGTACATGGAGAGGAGAAGAGTCACCGGGGTGTGAGGAGCACTCCGACATTGTCACTGGAGAGGACAAAGCACAGCGAGAACCCCCCCCCATTGTACAGAGCCAGGAGGAGAGAAGAGTGCAGGAACCCCGTGTACAGAGCCAGGAGGAGAGAAGAGTGCGGGAACCAGAGACGGGAGGAGAGAAGAGTGCTGGAACCCCATGTACAGAGTATAGGAGGAGAGAAGAGTGCGGGAACCCCGTGTACAGAGACAGGAGGAGAGAAGAGTGCAGGAACCCCGTGTACAGAGTATAGGAGGAGAGAAGAGTGCAGGAACCCCGTGTACAGATTATAGGAGGAGAGAAGAGTGCGGGAACCCCGTGTACAGAGTATAGGAGGAGAGAAGAGTGCAGGAACCCCGTGTACAGAGTATAGGAGGAGAGAAGAGTGCTGGAACCCCGTGTACAGATTATAGGAGGAGAGAAGAGTGCTGGAACCCCGTGTACAGAGTATAGGAGGAGAGAAGAGTGCGGGAACCCCGTGTACAGAGTATAGGAGGAGAGAAGAGTGCTGGAACCCCGTGTACAGATTATAGGAGGAGAGAAGAGTGCTGGAACCCCGTGTACAGATTATAGGAGGAGAGAAGAGTGCGGGAACCCCGTGTACAGAGTATAGGAGGAGAGAAGAGTGCGGGAAACCCGTGTACAGAGACAGGAGGAGAGAAGAGTGCTGGAACCCCATGTACAGAGCCAGGAGGAGAGAAGAGTGCAGGAACCCCGTGTACAGAGTATAGGAGGAGAGAAGAGTGCGGGAACCCCGTGTACAGAGTATAGGAGGAGAGAAGAGTGCTGGAACCCCGTGTACAGAGTATAGGAGGAGAGAAGAGTGCTGGAACCCCGTGTACAGATTATAGGAGGAGAGAAGAGTGCGGGAACCCCGTGTACAGAGTATAGGAGGAGAGAAGAGTGCGGGAACCCCGTGTACAGCGACAGGAGGAGAGAAGAGTGCTGGAACCCCGTGTACAGAGTATAGGAGGAGAGAAGAGTGCAGGAACCCCGTGTACAGAGTATAGGAGGAGAGAAGAGTGCTGGAACCCCGTGTACAGAGCCAGGAGGAGAGAAGAGTGCTGGAACCCCGTGTACAGAGTATAGGAGGAGAGAAGAGTGCTGGAACCCCGTGTACAGAGACAGGAGGAGAGAAGAGTGCAGGAACCCCGTGTACAGAGTATAGGAGGAGAGAAGAGTGCAGGAACCCCTTGTACAGAGTATAGGAGGAGAGAAGAGTACGGGAACCCCGTGTACAGAGTATAGGAGGAGAGAAGAGTGCTGGAACCCCGTGTACAG
Organism: Lithobates clamitans; assembly: GCA_037952925.1. Taxonomy (NCBI): domain Eukaryota; kingdom Metazoa; phylum Chordata; class Amphibia; order Anura; family Ranidae; genus Lithobates; species Lithobates clamitans. Next base: position 39,044 of record JBBGZY010003355.1, on the reverse strand, counting down.
ATTATAGGAGGAGAGAAGAGTGCGGGAACCCCGTGTACAGCGACAGGAGGAGAGAAGAGTGCTGGAACCCCGTGTACAGAGTATAGGAGGAGAGAAGAGTGCTGGAACCCCGTGTACAGAGCCAGTAGGAGAGAAGAGTGCTGGAACCCCATGTACAGAGCCAGGAGGAGAGAAGAGTGCTGGAACCCTGTGTACAGAGCCAGGAGGAGAGAAGAGTGCTGGAACCCCGTGTACAGAGTATAGGAGGAGAGAAGAGTGCGGGAACCCCGTGTACAGAGTATAGGAGGAGAGAAGAGTGCAGGAACCCCGTGTACAGAGTATAGGAGGAGAGAAGAGTGCTGGAACCCCGTGTACAGAGCCAGTAGGAGAGAAGAGTGCTGGAACCCCATGTACAGAGTATAGGAGGAGAGAAGAGTGCTGGAACCCCGTGTACAGAGTATAGGAGGAGAGAAGAGTGCGGGAACCCCATGTACAGAGTATAGGAGGAGAGAAGAGTGCGGGAACCCCGTGTCTATGTAGGGGGCGCTGCTCCTTGGAGTATAGGAGGAGAGAAGAGTGCGGGAACCCCGTGTCCATGTAGGGGGCGCTGCTCCTCGGAGTATAGGAGGAGAGAAGAGTGCGGGAACCCCGTGTCCATGTAGGGGGCGCTGCTCCTCGGAGTATAGGAGGAGAGAAGAGTGCAGGAACCCCGTGTCCATGTAGGGGGCGCTGCTCCTCGGAGTATAGGAGGAGAGAAGAGTGCGGGAACCCCGTGTCCATGTAGGGGACGCTGCTCCTCGGAGTATAGGAGGAGAGAAGAGTGCGGGAACCCCGTGTCCATGTAGGGGGCGCAGCTCCTTGGAGTATAGGAGGAGAGAAGAGTGCCGGAACCCGGTGTCCATGTAGGGGGCGCTGCTCCTCGGAATATAGGAGGAGAGAAGAGTGCGGGAACCCTGTGTCCATGTAGGGGGCGCTGCTCCTCGGAGTATAGGAGGAGAGAAGAGTGCGGGAACCCCGTGTCCATGTAGGGGGCGCTGCTCCTCGGAGTATAGGAGGAGAGAAGAGTGTGGGAACCCCGTGTCCATGTAGGGGGCGCTGCTCCTCGGTGTATAGGAGGAGAGAAGAGTGCGGGAACCCCGTGTCCATGTAGGGGGCGCTGCTCCTCGGAGTATAGGAGGAGAGAAGAGTGCGGGAACCCCGTGTCCATGTAGGGGGCGCTGCTCCTCGGAGTATAGGAGGAGAGAAGAGTGCGGGAACCCCGTGTCCATGTAGGGGGCGCTGCTCCTCGGAGTATAGGAGGAGAGAAGAGTGCGGGAACCCCGTGTCCATGTAGGGGGCGCTGCTCCTCGGAGTATAGGAGGAGAGAAGAGTGCGGGAACCCAGTGTCCATGTAGGGGGCGCTGCTCCTCGGTGTATAGGAGGAGAGAAGAGTGCGGGAACCCCGTGTCCATGTAGGGGGCGCTGCTCCTCGGAGTATAGGAGAGAAGAGTGCGGGAACCCCGTGTCCATGTAGGGGGCGCTGCTCCTCGGTGTATATATTAGGAGAGAAGAGTGCAGGAACCCCGTGTCCATGTAGGGGGCGCTGCTCCTCGGTGTATATATTAGGAGAGAAGAGTGCAGGAACCCCGTGTCCATGTAGGGGGCGCTGCTCCTCGGAGTATAGGAGGAGAGAAGAGTGCAGGAACCCCGTGTCCATGTAGGGGGCGCTGCTCCTCGGAGTATAGGAGGAGAGAAGAGTGCGGGAACCCGGTGTCCATGTAGGGGGTGCTGCTCCTCCGAGTATAGGAGGAGAGAAGAGTGCGGGAACCCCGTGTCCATGTAGGGGGCGCTGCTCCTTGGTGTATAGGAGGAGAGAAGAGTGCGGGAACCCCGTGTCCATGTAGGGGGAGCTGCTCCTCGGAGTATAGGAGGAGAGAGGAGTGCGGGAACCCCGTGTCCATGTAGGGGGCGCTGCTCCTCGGAGTATAGGAGAGAAGAGTGCGGGAACCCCATGTTCATGTAGGGGGCGCTGCTCCTCATGTATAGGAGGAGAGAAGAGTGCGGGAACCCCGTGTCCATGTAGGGGGCGCTGCTCCTCGGAGTATAGGAGGAGAGAAGAGTGCGGGAACCCCGTGTCCATGTAGGGGGCGCTGCTCCTCGGAGAATAGGAGGAGAGAAGAGTGCGGGAACCCCGTGTCCATGTAGAGGGCGCTGCTCCTCGGAGTATAGGAGGAGAGAAGAGTGCGGGAACCCCGTGTCCATGTAGGGGGCGCTGCTCCTCGTGTATAGGAGGAGAGAAGAGTGCGGGAACCCCGTGTCCATGTAGGGGGCGCTGCTCCTAGGAGTAGAGAAGAGTGCGGGAACCCAGTGTCCATGTAGGGGGCGCTGCTCCTCAGAGCATAGGAGGAGAGAAGAGTGCGGGAACCCCGTGTCCATGTAGGGGGCGCTGCTCCTCGGAGTATAGGAGGAGAGAAGAGTGCGGGAACCCCGTGTCCATGTAGGGGGCGCTGCTCCTCGGTGTATAGGAGGAGAGAAGAGTGTGGGAACCCCGTGTCCATGTAGGGGGCGCTGCTCCTCGGTGTATAGGAGGAGAGAAGAGTGCGGGAACCCCGTGTCCATGTAGGGGGCGCTGCTCCTCGGAGTATAGGAGGAGAGAAGAGTGCGGGAACCCCGTGTCCATGTAGGGGGCGCTGCTCCTCGGTGTATAGGAGGAGAGAAGAGTGCGGGAACCCCGTGTCCATGTAGGGGGCGCTGCTCCTCGGAGTATAGGAGGAGAGAAGAGTGCGGGAACCCCGTGTCCATGTAGGGGGCGCTGCTCCTCGGTGTATAGGAGAGAAGAGTGCGGGAACCCCGTGTCCATGTAGGGGGCGCTGCTCCTCGGAGTATAGGAGGAGAGAAGAGTGCAGGAACCCCGTGTCCATGTAGGGGGCGCTGCTCCTCGGAGTATAGGAGGAGAGAAGAGTGCGGGAACCCCGTGTCCATGTAGGGGGCGCTGCTGTTCCTCGGAGTATAGGAGGAGAGAAGAGTGCGGGAACCCCGTGTCCATGTAGGGGGCGCTGCTCCTCGGAGTATAGGAGGAGAGAAGAGTGCGGGAACCCCGTGTCCATGTAGGGGGCGCTGCTCCTCGGAGTATAGGAGGAGAGAAGAGTGCGGGAACCCCGTGTCCATGTAGGGGGCGCTGCTCCTCGGAGTATAGGAGGAGAGAAGAGTGCGGGAACCCCGTGTTCATGTAGGGGGCGCTGCTCCTCGGAGTATAGGAGGAGAGAAGAGTGCGGGAACCCCATGTCCATGTAGGGGGCGCTGCTCCTCGGAGTATAGGAGGAGAGAAGAGTGCGGGAACCCCGTGTCCATGTAGGGGGCGCTGCTCCTCGGTGTATAGGAGGAGAGAAGAGTGCGGGAACCCCGTGTCCATGTAGGGGGCGCTGCTCCTCGGAGTATAGGAGGAGAGAAGAGTGCGGGAACCCCGTGTCCATGTAGAGGGCGCTGCTCCTCGGAGTATAGGAGGAGAGAAGAGTGCGGGAACCCCGTGTCCATGTAGGGGGCGCTGCTCCTCGGAGTATAGGAGGAGAGAAGAGTGCGGGAACCCCGTGTCCATGTAGAGGGCGCTGCTCCTCGGTGTATAGGAGGAGAGAAGAGTGCGGGAACCCCGTGTCCATGTAGGGGGCGCTGCTCCTCGGAGTATAGGAGGAGAGAAGAGTGCGGGAACCCCATGTCCATGTAGGGGGCGCTGCTCCTCGGAGTATAGGAGGAGAGAAGAGTGCGGGAACCCCGTGTCCATGTAGGGGGCGCTGCTCCTCGGAGTATAGGAGGAGAGAAGAGTGCGGGAACCCCGTGTCCATGTAGGGGGCGCTGCTCCTCGGAGTATAGGAGGAGAGAAGAGTGCGGGAACCCCGTGTCCATGTAGGGGGCGCTGCTCCTCGGTGTATAGGAGGAGAGAAGAGTGCGGGAACACCGTGTCTATGTAGGGGGCGCTGCTCCTCGGAGTATAGGAGGAGAGAAGAGTGCGGGAACACCGTGTCTATGTAGGGGGCGCTGCTCCTCGGAGTATAAGAGAAGAGTGCGGGAACCCCGTGTCCATGTAGGGGGCGCTGCTCCTCGGAGTATAGGAGAGAAGAGTGCGGGAACCCCGTGTCCATGTAGGGGGCGCTGCTCCTCGGTGTATAGGAGGAGAGAAGAGTGCGGGAACCCCGTGTCCATGTAGGGGGCGCTGCTCCTCGGAGTATAGGAGGAGAGAAGAGTGCGGGAACCCCGTGTCCATGTAGGGGGCGCTGCTCCTCGGTGTATAGGAGAGAAGAGTGCGGGAACCCCGTGTCCATGTAGGGGGCGCTGCTCCTCGGAGTATAGGAGGAGAGAAGAGTGCGGGAACCCCGTGTCCATGTAGGGGGCGCTGCTCCTCGTGTATAGGAGGAGAGAAGAGTGCGGGAACCCCGTGTCTATGTAGGGGGCGCTGCTCCTCGTGTATAGGAAGAGAGAAGAGTGCGGGAACCCTGTGTCCATGTAGGGGGCGCTGCTCCTCGGAGTATAGGAGGAGAGAAGAGTGCGGGAACCCCGTGTCTATGTAGGGGGCGCTGCTCCTCGGAGTATAGGAGGAGAGAAGAGTGCGGGAACCCCGTGTCCATGTAGGGGGCGCTGCTCCTCGGAGTATAGGAGGAGAGAAGAGTGCGGGAACCCCGTGTCCATGTAGGGGGCGCTGCTCCTCGGTGTATAGGAGAGAAGAGTGCGGGAACCCCGTGTCCATGTAGGGGGCGCTGCTCCTCGGAGTATAGGAGGAGAGAAGAGTGCGGGAACCCCGTGTCCATGTAGGGGGCGCTGCTCCTCGGAGTATAGGAGGAGAGAAGAGTGCGGGAACCCTGTGTTCATGTAGGGGGCGCTGCTCCTCGGAGTATAGGAGGAGAGAAGAGTGCGGGAACCCCGTGTCCATGTAGGGGGCGCTGCTCCTCGGAGTATAGGAGGAGAGAAGAGTGCGGGAACCCCGTGTCCATGTAGGGGGCGCTGCTCCTCGTGTATAGGAGGAGAGAAGAGTGCGGGAACCCCGTGTCTATGTAGGGGGCGCTGCTCCTCGTGTATAGGAAGAGAGAAGAGTGCGGGAACCCCGTGTCCATGTAGGGGGCGCTGCTCCTCAGAGGATAGGAGGAGAGAAGAGTGCGGGAACCCCGTGTCCATGTAGGGGGCGCTGCTCCTCGGAGTATAGGAGGAGAGAAGAGTGCGGGAACCCCGTGTCCATGTAGGGGGCGCTGCTCCTCGGAGTATAGGAGGAGAGAAGAGTGCGGGAACCCCGTGTCCATGTAGGGGGCGCTGCTCCTCGGAGTATAGGAGAGAAGAGTGCGGGAACCCCGTGTCCATGTAGGGGGCGCTGCTCCTCGGAGTATAGGAGAGAAGAGTGCGGGAACCCCGTGTCCATGTAGGGGGGCGCTGCTCCTCGGAGTATAGGAGGAGAGAAGAGTGCGGGAACCCCGTGTCCATGTAGGGGGCGCTGCTCCTCGTGTATAGGAGGAGAGAAGAGTGCGGGAACCCCGTGTCTATGTAGGGGGCGCTGCTCCTCGTGTATAGGAAGAGAGAAGAGTGCGGGAACCCTGTGTCCATGTAGGGGGCGCTGCTCCTCGGAGTATAGGAGGAGAGAAGAGTGCGGGAACCCCGTGTCCATGTAGGGGGCGCTGCTCCTCGGTGTATAGGAGGAGAGAAGAGTGCGGGAACCCCGTGTCCATGTAGGGGGCGCTGCTCCTCGGAGTATAGGAGGAGAGAAGAGTGCGGGAACCCCGTGTCCATGTAGGGGGCGCTGCTCCTCGGAGTATAGGAGGAGAGAAGAGTGCGGGAACCCCGTGTCCATGTAGGGGGCGCTGCTCCTCGGAGTATAGGAGGAGAGAAGAGTGCGGGAACCCCGTGTCCATGTAGGGGGGCTGCTCCTCGGAGTATAGGAGGAGAGAAGAGTGCGGGAACCCCGTGTCCATGTAGGGGGCGCTGCTCCTCGGTGTATAGGAGGAGAGAAGAGTGCGGGAACCCCGTGTCCATGTAGGGGGCGCTGTTCCTCGGAGTATAGGAGGAGAGAAGAGTGCGGGAACCCCGTGTCCATGTAGGGGGCGCTGCTCCTCGGTGTATAGGAGGAGAGAAGAGTGCGGGAACCCCGTGTCCATGTAGGGGGCGCTGCTCCTCGGAGGATAGGAGGAGAGAAGAGTGCGGGAACCCCGTGTCCATGTAGGGGGCGCTGCTCCTCGGAGTATAGGAGGAGAGAAGAGTGCGGGAACCCCGTGTCCATGTAGGGGGCGCTGCTCCTCGGAGTATAGGAGAGAAGAGTGCGGGAACCCCGTGTCCATGTAGGGGGCGCTGCTCCTCGGAGTATAGGAGGAGAGAAGAGTGCGGGAACCCCGTGTCCATGTAGGGGGCGCTGCTCCTCGGAGTATAGGAGAAGAGAAGAGTGCGGGAACCCCGTGTCCATGTAGGAGGCGCTGCTCCTCGGAGTATAGGAGGAGAGAAGAGTGCGGGAACCCCGTGTCCATGTAGGGGGCGCTGCTCCTCGGAGTATAGGAGGAGAGAAGAGTGCGGGAACCCCGTGTCCATGTAGGGGGCGCTGCTCCTCGGAGTATAGGAGGAGAGAAGAGTGCGGGAACCCCGTGTCTATGTAGGGGGCGCTGCTCCTCGGTGTATAGGAGGAGAGAAGAGTGCGGGAACCCCGTGTCCATGTAGGGGGCGCTGCTCCTCGGAGTATAGGAGGAGAGAAGAGTGTGGGAACCCCGTGTCCATGTAGGGGGCGCTGCTCCTCGGAGTATAGAAGAGTGCGGGAACCCCGTGTCCATGTAGGGGGCGCTGCTCCTCGGTGTAGAGAAGAGTGCGGGAACCCCGTGTCCATGTAGGGGGCGCTGCTCCTCGGAGTATAGAAGAGTGCGGGAACCCCGTGTCCATGTAGGGGGCGCTGCTCCTCGGAGTATAGGAGGAGAGAAGAGTGCGGGAACCCCGTGTACAGAGTATAGGAGGAGAGAAGAGTGCGGGAACCTCGTGTCCATGTAGGGGGCGCTGCTCCTCGGAGTATAGGAGGAGAGAAGAGTGCGGGAACCCCGTGTCCATGTAGGGGGCGCTGCTCCTCGGAGTATAGGAGGAGAGAAGAGTGCGGGAACCCCGTGTCCATGTAGGGGGCGCTGCTCCTCGGTGTATAGGAGGAGAGAAGAGTGCGGGAACCCCGTGTCCATGTAGGGGGCGCTGCTCCTCGGTGTATAGGAGGAGAGAAGAGTGCGGGAACCCCGTGTCCATGTAGGGGGCGCTGCTCCTCGTGTATAGGAGGAGAGAAGAGTGCGGGAACCCCGTGTCCATGTAGGGGGCTCTGCTCCTCAGAGTATAGGAGGAGAGAAGAGTGCGGGAACCCCGTGTCCATGTAGGGGGCGCTGCTCCTCGGAGTATAGGAGAGAAGAGTGCGGGAACCCCGTGTCCATGTAGGGGGCGCTGCTCCTCGCAGTATAGGAGAAGAGAAGAGTGCGGGAACCCCGTGTCCATGTAGGGGGCGCTGCTCCTCGGAGTATAGGAGAGAAGAGTGCGGGAACCCCGTGTCCATGTAGGGGGCGCTGCTCCTCGGAGTATAGGAGAGAAGAGTGCGGGAACCCCGTGTCCATGTAGGGGGCGCTGCTCCTCGGAGTATAGGAGGAGAGAAGAGTGCGGGAACCCCGTGTCCATGTAGGGGGCGCTGCTCCTCGTGTATAGGAGGAGAGAAGAGTGCGGGAACCCCGTGTCCATGTAGGGGGCGCTGCTCCTAGGAGTAGAGAAGAGTGCGGGAACCCAGTGTCCATGTAGGGGGCGCTGCTCCTCGGTGTATAGGAGGAGAGAAGAGTGCGGGAACCCCGTGTCCATGTAGGGGGCGCTGCTCCTCGGTGTATAGGAGGAGAGAAGAGTGCGGGAACCCCGTGTCCATGTAGGGAGCGCTGCTCCTCGGTGTATAGGAGGAGAGAAGAGTGTGGGAACCCCGTGTCCATGTAGGGGGCGCTGCTCCTCGGAGTATAGAAGAGTGCGGGAACCCCGTGTCCATGTAGGGGGCGCTGCTCCTCGGAGTATAGGAGAGAAGAGTGCGGGAACCCCGTGTCCATGTAGGGGGCGCTGCTCCTCGGAGTATAGGAGGAGAGAAGAGTGCGGGAACCCCGTGTCCATGTAGGGGGCGCTGCTCCTCGGAGTATAGGAGGAGAGAAGAGTGCGGGAACCCCGTGTCCATGTAGGGGGCGCTGCTCCTTGTGTATAGGAGGAGAGAAGAGTGCGGGAACCCCGTGTCCATGTAGGGGGCGCTGCTCCTCGGAGAATAGGAGAAGAGTGCGGGAACCCCGTGTCCATGTAGGGGGCGCTGCTCCTCGGTGTATAGGAGAGAAGAGTGCAGGAACCCCGTGTCCATGTAGGGGGCGCTGCTCCTCGGTGTATAGGAGGAGAGAAGAGTGCGGGAACCCCGTGTCCATGTAGGGGGCGCTGCTGTTCCTCGGAGTATAGGAGGAGAGAAGAGTGCGGGAACCCCGTGTCCATGTAGGGGGCGCTGCTGTTCCTCGGAGTATAGGAGAGAAGAGTGCGGGAACCCCGTGTCCATGTAGGGGGCGCTGCTCCTCGGAGTATAGGAGGAGAGAAGAGTGCGAGAACCCCGTGTCCATGTAGGGGGCGCTGCTCCTCAGTGTATAGGAGGAGAGAAGAGTGCGGGAACCCCGTGTCCATGTAGGGGGCGCTGCTCCTCGGAGTATAGGAGGAGAGAAGAGTGCGGGAACCCCGTGTCCATGTAGAGGGCGCTGCTCCTTGGAGTATAGGAGGAGAGAAGAGTGCGGGAACCCCGTGTCCATGTAGGGGGCGCTGCTGTTCCTCGGAGTATAGGAGGAGAGAAGAGTGCGGGAACCCCGTGTCCATGTAGGGGGCGCTGCTCCTCGGTGTATAGGAGGAGAGAAGAGTGCGGGAACCCCGTGTCCATGTAGGGGGCGCTGCTCCTCGGAGTATAGGAGGAGAGAAGAGTGCGGGAACCCCGTGTCCATGTAGGGAGCGCTGCTCCTCGGTGTATAGGAGGAGAGAAGAGTGCGGGAACCCCGTGTCCATGTAGGGGGCGCTGCTCCTCATGTATAGGAGGAGAGAAGAGTGCAGGAACCCCGTGTTCATGTAGAGGGCGCTGCTCCTCGGAGTATAGGAGGAGAGAAGAGTGCGGGAACCCCGTGTCCATGTAGGGGGCGCTGCTCTTCAGAGTATAGGAGGAGAGAAGAGTGCGGGAACCCCGTGTCCATGTAGGGGGCGCTGCTCCTCGGAGTATAGGAGGAGAGAAGAGTGCGGGAACCCCGTGTCCATGTAGGGGGCGCTGCTCCTCGGAGTAAAGGAGGAGAGAAGAGTGCGGGAACCCCGTGTCCATGTAGGGGGCGCTGCTCCTCTGTGTATAGGAGGAGAGAAGAGTGCGGGAACCCCGTGTCCATGTAGGGGGCGCTGCTCCTCGGTGTATAGGAGGAGAGAAGAGTGCGGGAACCCCTTGTCCATGTAGGGGGCGCTGTTCCTCGGAGTATAGGAGGAGAGAAGAGTGTGGGAACCCCGTGTCCATGTAGGGGGCGCTGCTCCTCGGTGTATAGGAGGAGAGAAGAGTGCGGGAACCCCTTGTCCATGTAGGGGGCGCTGTTCCTCGGAGTATAGGAGGAGAGAAGAGTGTGGGAACCCCGTGTCCATGTAGGGGGCGCTGCTCCTCGGAGTATAGGAGGAGAGAAGAGTGCGGGAACCCCGTGTCCATGTAGGGGGCGCTGCTCCTCGGTGTATAGGAGGAGAGAAGAGTGCGGGAACCCCTTGTCCATGTAGGGGGCGCTGTTCCTCGGAGTATAGGAGGAGAGAAGAGTGTGGGAACCCCGTGTCCATGTAGGGGGCGCTGCTCCTCGGAGTATAGGAGGAGAGAAGAGTGCGGGAACCCCGTGTCCATGTAGGGGGCGCTGCTCCTCGGAGTATAGGAGGAGAGAAGAGTGCGGGAACCCCGTGTCCATGTAGGGGGCGCTGCTCCTCGGAGTATAGGAGGAGAGAAGAGTGCGGGAACCCCGTGTCCATGTAGGGGGCGCTGCTCCTCGGTGTATAGGAGAGAAGAGTGCGGGAACCCCGTGTCCATGTAGGGGGCGCTGCTCCTCGGAGTATAGGAGGAGAGAAGAGTGCGGGAACCCCGTGTCCATGTAGGGGGCGCTGCTCCTCGGAGTATAGGAGGAGAGAAGAGTGCGGGAACCCCGTGTTCATGTAGGGGGCGCTGCTCCTCGTGTATAGGAGGAGAGAAGAGTGCGGGAACCCCGTGTCCATGTAGGGGGCACTGCTCCTCGGAGTATAGAAGAGAAGAGTGCGGGAACCCCGTGTCCATGTAGGGGGCGCTGTTCCTCGGAGTATAGGAGGAGAGAAGAGTGTGGGAACCCCGTGTCCATGTAGGGGGCGCTGCTCCTCAGAGTATAGGAGAAGAGAAGAGTGCGGGAACCCCGTGTCCATGTAGGGGGCGCTGCTCCTCGAAGTATATTAGGAGAGAAGAGTGCGGGAACCCCGTGTTCATGTAGGGGGCGCTGCTCCTCGGAGTATAGGAGAAGAGAAGAGTGGGGGAACCCCGTGTCCATGTAGAGGGCGCTGCTCCTCTGTGTATAGGAGGAGAGAAGAGTGCGGGAACCCCGTGTCCATGTAGGGGGCGCTGCTCCTCGGAGTATAGGAGGAGAGCAGAGTGCGGGAACCCCGTGTCCATGTAGGGGGCGCTGCTCCTCGGAGTATAGGAGGAGAGCAGAGTGCGGGAACCCCGTGTCCATGTAGGGGGCGCTGCTCCTCGGAGTATATTAGGAGAGAAGAGTGCGGGAACCCCGTGTCCATGTAGGGGGCGCTGCTCCTCGGAGTATAGGAGGAGAGAAGAGTGCGGGAACCCCGTGTCCATGTAGGGGGCGCTGCTCCTCGGAGTATAGGAGAAGAGAAGAGTGCGGGAACCCCGTGTCCATGTAGGGGGCGCTGCTCCTCGGTGTATAGGAGAGAAGAGTGCGGGAACCCCGTGTTCATGTAGGGGGCGCTGCTCCTCGTGTATAGGAGGAGAGAAGAGTGCGGGAACCCCGTGTCCATGTAGGGGGCGCTGCTCCTCGGTGTATAGGAGGAGAGAGAGGAGTGCGGGAACCCCGTGTCCATGTAGGGGGCGCTGCTCCTCGGTGTATAGGAGAGAAGAGTGCGGGAACCCCGTGTTCATGTAGGGGGCGCTGCTCCTCGTGTATAGGAGGAGAGAAGAGTGCAGGAACCCCGTGTCCATGTAGGGGGCGCTGCTCCTCGTGTATAGGAGGAGAGAAGAGTGCGGGAACCCCCGTGTCCATGTAGGGGGCGCTGCTCCTCGGAGTATAGGAGGAGAGAAGAGTGCGGGAACCCCGTGTCCATGTAGGGGGCGCTGCTCCTCGGTGTATAGGAGGAGAGAAGAGTGCGGGAACCCCGTGTCCATGTAGAGGGCGCTGCTCCTCGGTGTATAGGAGGAGAGAAGAGTGCGGGAACCCCGTGTCCATGTAGGGGGCTCTGCTCCTCGGAGTATAGGAGGAGAGAAGAGTGCGGGAACCCCGTGTCCATGTAGGGGCGCTGCTCCTCGGAGTATAGGAGAGAAGAGTGCGGGAACCCCGAGTCCATGTAGGGGGCGCTGCTCCTCGGAGTATATATTAGGAGAGAAGAGTGCGGGAACCCCGTGTCCATGTAGGGGGAGCTGCTCCTCGGTGTATAGGAGGAGAGAAGAGTGCGGGAACCCCGTGTCCATGTAGGGGGCGCTGCTCCTCGGAGTATAGGAGGAGAGAAGAGTGCGGGAACCCCGTGTCCATGTAGGGGGGCGCTGCTCCTCGGTGTATAGGAGGAGAGAAGAGTGCGGGAACCCCGTGTCCATGTAGGGGGCGCTGCTCCTCGGTGTATAGGAGGAGAGAGGAGTGCGGGAACCCCGTGTCCATGTAGGGAGCGCTGCTCCTCGGAGTATAGGAGGAGAGAAGAGTGCGGGAACCCCGTGTCCATGTAGAGGGCGCTGCTCCTCGGAGTATAGGAGGAGAGAAGAGTGCGGGAACCCCGTGTCCATGTAGAGGGCGCTGCTCCTCGGAGTATAGGAGGAGAGAAGAGTGCGGGAACCCCGTGTCCATGTAGGGGGCGCTGCTGTTCCTCGGAGTATAGGAGGAGAGAAGAGTGCGGGATCCCCGTGTCCATGTAGGGGGCGCTGCTCATCGGTGTATAGGAGGAGAGAAGAGTGCGGGAACCCCGTGTCCATGTAGGGGGCGCTGCTCATCGGTGTATAGGAGGAGAGAAGAGTGCGGGAACCCCGTGTCCATGTAGGGGGCGCTGCTCCTCGGAGTAAAGGAGGAGAGAAGAGTGCGGGAACCCCGTGTCCATGTAGGGGGCGCTGCTCCTCGGAGTATAGGAGGAGAGAAGAGTGCGGGAACCCCCTGTCCATGTAGGGGGCGCTGCTCCTCGGAGTATAGGAGGAGAGAAGAGTGCGGGAACCCCGTGTCCATGTAGGGGGCGCTGCTCATCGGTGTATAGGAGGAGAGAAGAGTGCGGGAACCCCGTGTCCATGTAGGGGGCGCTGCTCCTCGGAGTAAAGGAGGAGAGAAGAGTGCGGGAACCCCGTGTCCATGTAGGGGGCGCTGCTCCTCGGAGTATAGGAGGAGAGAAGAGTGCGGGAACCCCCTGTCCATGTAGGGGGCGCTGCTCCTCGGAGTATAGGAGGAGAGAAGAGTGCGGGAACCCCGTGTCCATGTAGGGGGCGCTGCTCCTCAGAGTATAGGAGGAGAGAAGAGTGCGGGAACCCCGTGTCCATGTAGAGGGCGCTGCTCCTCGGAGTATAGGAGGAGAGAAGAGTGCGGGAACCCCGTGTCCATGTAGGGGGCGCTGCTCCTCGGAGTATAGGAGGAGAGAAGAGTGCGGGAACCCCGTGTCCATGTAGGGGGCGCTGCTCCTCGGAGTATAGGAGGAGAGAAGAGTGCGGGAACCCCGTGTCCATGTAGGGGGCGCTGCTCCTCGGAGTATAGGAGGAGAGAAGAGTGCGGGAACCCCGTGTCCATGTAGGGGGCGCTGCTCCTCGGTGTATAGGAGAGAAGAGTGCGGGAACCCCGTGTCCATGTAGGGGGCGCTGCTCCTCGGAGTATAGGAGGAGAGAAGAGTGCGGGAACCCCGTGTCCATGTAGGGGGCGCTGCTCCTCGGTGTATAGGAGGAGAGAAGAGTGCGGGAACCCCGTGTTCATGTAGGGGGCGCTGCTCCTCGTGTATAGGAGGAGAGAAGAGTGCGGGAACCCCGTGTCCATGTAGGGGGCGCTGCTCCTCGGAGTATAGGAGGAGAGAAGAGTGCGGGAACCCCGTGTCCATGTAGAGGGCGCTGCTCCTCGGTGTATAGGAGGAGAGAAGAGTGCGGGAACCCCGTGTCCATGTAGGGGGCGCTGCTCCTCGGAGTATAGGAGTAGAGAAGAGTGCGGGAACCCCGTGTCCATGTAGGGGGCGCTGTTCCTCGGAGTATAGGAGGAGAGAAGAGTGTGGGAACCCCGTGTCCATGTAGGGGGCGCTGCTCCTCAGAGTATAGGAGAAGAGAAGAGTGCGGGAACCCCGTGTCCATGTAGGGGGCGCTGCTCCTCGGTGTATAGGAGGAGAGAAGAGTGCGGGAACCCCGTGTCCATGTAGGGGGCGCTGCTCCTCGGAGGATAGGAGAAGAGAAGAGTGCGGGAACCCCGTGTCCATGTAGGGGGCGCTGCTCCTCGGAGTATAGGAGGAGAGAAGAGTGCGGGAACCCGTGTCCATGTAGGGGGCGCTGCTCCTCGGAGTATAGGAGGAGAGAAGAGTGCGGGAACCCCGTGTCCATGTAGGGGGCGCTGTTCCTCGGAGTATAGGAGGAGAGAAGAGTACGGGAACCCCGTGTCCATGTAGGGGGCGCTGCTCCTCGGAGTATAGGAGGAGAGAAGAGTGCGGGAACCCCGTGTCCATGTAGGGGGCGCTGCTCCTCGAAGTATATTAGGAGAGAAGAGTGCGGGAACCCCGTGTTCATGTAGGGGGCGCTGCTCCTCGGAGTATAGGAGGAGAGAAGAGTGCGGGAACCCCGTGTCCATGTAGGGGGCGCTGCTCCTCGGAGTATAGGAGAGAAGAGTGCGGGAACCCCGTGTCCATGTAGAGGGCGCTGCTCCTCGGTGTATAGGAGGAGAGAAGAGTGCGGGAACCCCGTGTCCATGTAGGGGGCGCTGCTCCTCGGAGTATAGGAGGAGAGAAGAGTGCGGGAACCCCGTGTCCATGTAGGGGGCGCTGATCCTCGGAGTATATTAGGAGAGAAGAGTGCGGGAACCCCGTGTCCATGTAGAGGGCGCTGCTCCTCGGAGTATAGGAGGAGAGAAGAGTGCGGGAACCCCGTGTCCATGTAGGGAGCGCTGCTCCTCGGAGTATAGGAGGAGAGAAGAGTGCGGGAACCCCGTGTCCATGTAGAGGGCGCTGCTCCTCGGAGTATAGGAGGAGAGAAGAGTGTGGGAACCCCGTGTCCATGTAGAGGGCGCTGCTCCTCGGAGTATAGGAGAGAAGAGTGCGGGAACCCCGTGTCCATGTAGGAGGCGCTGCTCCTCGGAGTATAGGAGGAGAGAAGAGTGCAGGAACCCCGTGTCCATGTAGGGGGCACTGCTCCTCGGAGTATAGGAGGAGAGAAGAGTGCGGGAACCCCGTGTCCATGTAGGGGGCGCTGCTCCTCGGAGTATAGGAGGAGAGAAGAGTACGGGAACCCCGTGTCCATGTAGGGGGCGCTGCTCCTCAGAGTATAGGAGGAGAGAAGAGTGTGGGAACCCCGTGTCCATGTAGGGGGCGCTGCTCCTCGGAGTATAGGAGGAGAGAAGAGTGCGGGAACCCCGTGTCCATGTAGGGGGCGCTGCTCCTCGGTGTATAGGAGGAGAGAAGAGTGCGGGAACCCCGTGTCCATGTAGGGGGCGCTGCTCCTCGGAGTATAGGAGGAGAGAAGAGTGCGGGAACCCCGTGTCCATGTAGGGGGCGCTGCTCCTCGGAGTATAGGAGGAGAGAAGAGTGCGGGAACCCCGTGTCCATGTAGGGGGCTCTGCTCCTCGGAGTATAGGAGGAGAGAAGAGTGCGGGAACCCCGTGTCCATGTAGGGGGCGCTGCTCCTCGGAGTATAGGAGGAGAGAAGAGTGCGGGAACCCCGTGTTCATGTAGGGGGCGCTGCTCCTCGTGTATAGGAGGAGAGAAGAGTGCGGGAACCCCGTGTCCATGTAGGGGGCGCTGCTCCTCGGAGTATAGGAGGAGAGAAGAGTGCGGGAACCCCGTGTCCATGTAGGGGGCGCTGCTCCTCGGTGTATAGGAGAGAAGAGTGCGGGAACCCCGTGTTCATGTAGGGGGCGCTGCTCCTCGTGTATAGGAGGAGAGAAGAGTGCGGGAACCCCGTGTCCATGTAGGGGGCTCTGCTCCTCGGAGTATAGGAGGAGAGAAGAGTGCGGGAACCCCGTGTCCATGTAGGGGCGCTGCTCCTCGGAGTATAGGAGAGAAGAGTGCGGGAACCCCGAGTCCATGTAGGGGGCGCTGCTCCTCGGAGTATATATTAGGAGAGAAGAGTGCGGGAACCCCGTGTCCATGTAGAGGGCGCTGCTCCTTGGAGTATAGGAGGAGAGAAGAGTGCGGGAACCCCGTGTCCATGTAGGGGGCGCTGCTCCTCGGAGTATAGGAGGAGAGAAGAGTGCGGGAACCCCGTGTCCATGTAGGGGGCGCTGCTCCTCGGAGTATAGGAGAAGAGAAGAGTGCGGGAACCCCGTGTCCATGTAGGGGGCGCTGCTCCTCGGTGTATAGGAGAGAAGAGTGCGGGAACCCCGTGTCCATGTAGGGGGCGCTGCACCTCGGAGTATAGGAGAAGAGAAGAGTGCGGGAACCCCGTGTCCATGTAGGGGGGCGCTGCTCCTCGGTGTATAGGAGGAGAGAAGAGTGCGGGAACCCCGTGTCCATGTAGGGGGCGCTGCTCCTCGGAGTATAGGAGGAGAGAAGAGTGCGGGAACCCCGTGTCCATGTAGGGAGCGCTGCTCCTCGGTGTATAGGAGGAGAGAAGAGTGCGGGAACCCCGTGTCCATGTAGAGGGCGCTGCTCCTCGGAGTATAGGAGGAGAGAAGAGTGCGGGAACCCCGTGTCCATGTAGGGGGCGCTGCTCCTCGGAGTATAGGAGGAGAGAGGAGTGCGGGAACCCCGTGTCCATGTAGGGGGCGCTGCTCCTCGGTGTATAGGAGAGAAGAGTGCGGGAACCCCGTGTCCATGTAGGGGGCGCTGCTCCTCGGAGTATAGGAGGAGAGAAGAGTGCGGGAACCCCGTGTCCATGTAGGGGGCGCTGCTCCTCGGTGTATAGGAGGAGAGAAGAGTGCGGGAACCCCGTGTCCATGTAGGGGGCACTGCTCCTCGGAGTATAGGAGTAGAGAAGAGTGCGGGAACCCCGTGTCCATGTAGGGGGCGCTGCTCCTCGGAGTATAGGAGGAGAGAAGAGTGCGGGAACCCCGTGTCCATGTAGGGGGCGCTGCTCCTCGGAGTATAGGAGGAGAGAAGAGTGCGGGAACCCCGTGTCCATGTAGGGGGCGCTGCTCCTCGGAGTATAGGAGGAGAGAAGAGTGCGGGAACCCCGTGTCCATGTAGGGAGCGCTGCTCCTCGGTGTATAGGAGGAGAGAAGAGTGCGGGAACCCCGTGTCCATGTAGAGGGCGCTGCTCCTCGGAGTATAGGAGGAGAGAAGAGTGCGGGAACCCCGTGTCCATGTAGGGGGCGCTGCTCCTCGGAGTATAGGAGGAGAGAGGAGTGCGGGAACCCCGTGTCCATGTAGGGGGCGCTGCTGTTCCTCGGAGTATAGGAGAGAAGAGTGCGGGAACCCCGTGTCCATGTAGGGGGCGCTGCTCCTCAGTGTATAGGAGGAGAGAAGAGTGCGGGAACCCCGTGTCCATGTAGGGGGCGCTGCTCCTCGGAGTATAGGACGAGAGAAGAGTGCGGGAACCCCGTGTCCATGTAGGGGGTGCTGCTCCTCGGTGTATAGGAGGAGAGAAGAGTGCGGGAACCCCGTGTCCATGTAGGGGGCGCTGCTCCTCGGAGTATAGGAGGAGAGGAGTGCGGGAACCCCGTGTCCATGTAGGGGCGCTGCTCCTCGGAGTATAGGAGGAGAGAAGAGTGCGGGAACCCCGTGTCCATGTAGGGGGCGCTGCTCCTCGGAGTATAGGAGGAGAGAGGAGTGCGGGAACCCCGTGTCCATGTAGGGGGCGCTGCTGTTCCTCGGAGTATAGGAGAGAAGAGTGCGGGAACCCCGTGTCCATGTAGGGGGCGCTGCTCCTCAGTGTATAGGAGGAGAGAAGAGTGCGGGAACCCCGTGTCCATGTAGGGGGCGCTGCTCCTCGGAGTATAGGAGGAGAGAAGAGTGCGGGAACCCCGTGTCCATGTAGAGGGCGCTGCTCCTCGGAGTATAGGAGGAGAGAAGAGTGCGGGAACCCCGTGTCCATGTAGGGGGCGCTGCTCCTCGGTGTATAGGAGGAGAGAAGAGTGCGGGAACCCCGTGTCCATGTAGGGGGCGCTGCTCCTCGGAGTATAGGAGGAGAGAAGAGTGCGGGAACCCCGTGTCCATGTAGGGGGCGCTGCTCCTCGGTGTATAGGAGGAGAGAAGAGTGCGGGAACCCCGTGTCCATGTAGGGGGCGCTGCTCCTCGTGTATAGGAGGAGAGAAGAGTGCGGGAACCCCGTGTCCATGTAGGGGGCGCTGCTCCTCGGAGTATAGGAGGAGAGAAGAGTGCGGGAACCCCGTGTCCATGTAGGGGGCGCTGCTCCTCGGTGTATAGGAGGAGAGAAGAGTGCGGGAACCCCGTGTTCATGTAGGGGGCGCTGCTCCTCGGAGTATAGGAGGAGAGAAGAGTGCGGGAACCCCGTGTCCATGTAGGGGGCGCTGTTCCTCGGTGTATAGGAGGAGAGAAGAGTGCGGGAACCCCGTGTCCATGTAGAGGGCGCTGCTCCTCAGAGTATAGGAGGAGAGAAGAGTGCGGGAACCCCGTGTCCATGTAGGGGGCGCTGCTCCTCGGAGTATAGGAGGAGAGAAGAGTGCGGGAACCCCGTGTCCATGTAGGGGGCGCTGTTCCTCGGTGTATAGGAGGAGAGAAGAGTGCGGGAACCCCGTGTCCATGTAGAGGGCGCTGCTCCTCAGAGTATAGGAGGAGAGAAGAGTGCGGGAACCCCGTGTCCATGTAGGGGGCGCTGCTGCTCCTCGGAGTATAGGAGGAGAGAAGAGTGCGGGAACCCCGTGTCCATGTAGGGGGCGCTGCTCCTCGGAATATAGGAGGAGAGAAGAGTGCGGGAACCCCGTGTCCATGTAGGGGGCGCTGCTCCTCGGAGTATAGGAGGAGAGAAGAGTGCGGGAACCCCGTGTCCATGTAGGGGGCGCTGCTCCTCGGTGTATAGGAGGAGAGAAGAGTGCGGGAACCCCGTGTCCATGTAGGGGGCGCTGCTCCTCGGAGTATAGGAGGAGAGAAGAGTGCGGGAACCCCGTGTCCATGTAGGGGGCGCTGCTCCTCGGAGTATAGGAGGAGAGAAGAGTGCGGGAACCCCGTGTCCATGTAGGGGGCGCTGCTCCTCGGAGTATAGGAGGAGAGAAGAGTGCGGGAACCCCGTGTCCATGTAGGGGGCGCTGCTCCTCGGTGTATAGGAGGAGAGAAGAGTGCGGGAACCCCGTGTCCATGTAGGGGGCGCTGCTCCTCGTGTATAGGAGGAGAGAAGAGTGCGGGAACCCCGTGTCTATGTAGGGGGCGCTGTTCCTCGGAGTATATTAGGAGAGAAGAGTGCAGGAACCCCGTGTCCATGTAGGGGGCGCTGCTCCTCGGTGTATAGGAGGAGAGAAGAGTGCGGGAACCCCGTGTCCATGTAGGGGGCGCTGCTCCTCGGTGTATAGGAGGAGAGAAGAGTGCGGGAACCCCGTGTCCATGTAGGGGGCGCTGCTCCTCGGTGTATAGGAGAGAAGAGTGCGGGAACCTCGTGTCCATGTAGGGGGCGCTGCTCCTCAGAGTATAGGAGGAGAGAAGAGTGCGGGAACCCCGTGTCCATGTAGGGGGCGCTGCTCCTCGGAGTATAGGAGGAGAGAAGAGTGCGGGAACCCCGTGTCCATGTAGGGGGCGCTGCTCCTCAGAGTATAGGAGGAGAGAAGAGTGCGGGAACCCCGTGTCCATGTAGGGGGCGCTGCTCCTCGGAGTATAGGAGGAGAGAAGAGTGCGGGAACCCCGTGTCCATGTAGGGGGCGCTGCTCCTCAGAGTATAGGAGGAGAGAAGAGTGCGGGAACCCCGTGTCCATGTAGGGGGCGCTGCTCCTCGGAGTATAGGAGAGAAGAGTGCGGGAACCCCGTGTCCATGTAGGGGGCGCTGCTCCTCGGAGTATAGGAGAGAAGAGTGCGGGAACCCCGTGTCCATGTAGGGGGCGCTGCTCCTCGGTGTATAGGAGGAGAGAAGAGTGCGGGAACCCCGTGTCCATGTAGGGGGCGCTGCTCCTCGGAGTATAGGAGAGAAGAGTGCGGGAACCCCGTGTCCATGTAGGGGGCGCTGCTCCTCAGTGTATAGGAGGAGAGAAGAGTGCGGGAACCCCGTGTCCATGTAGGGGGCTCTGCTCCTCGGTGTATAGGAGGAGAGAAGAGTGCGGGAACCCCGTGTCCATGTAGGGGGCGCTGCTCCTCGGAGTATAGGAGGAGAGAAGAGTGCGGGAACCCCGTGTCCATGTAGGGGGCGCTGCTCCTCGGAGGATAGGAGGAGAGAAGAGTGCGGGAACCCCGTGTCCATGTAGGGGGCGCTGCTCCTCGGAGTATAGGAGGAGAGAAGAGTGCGGGAACCCCGTGTCCATGTAGGGGGCGCTGCTCCTCGGAGTATAGGAGAGAAGAGTGCGGGAACCCCGTGTCCATGTAGGGGGCGCTGCTTCTCGGTGTATAGGAAGAGAGAAGAGTGCGGGAACCCCGTGTCCATGTAGGGGGCGCTGCTCCTCGGAGTATAGGAGGAGAGAAGAGTGCGGGAACCCCGTGTCCATGTAGGGGGCGCTGCTCCTCGGAGTATAGGAGGAGAGAAGAGTGCGGGAACCCCATGTCCATGTAGGGGGCGCTGCTTCTCGGTGTATAGGAAGAGAGAAGAGTGCGGGAACCCCGTGTCCATGTAGGGGGCGCTGCTCCTCGGAGTATAGGAGAGAAGAGTGCGGGAACCCCGTGTCCATGTAGGGGGCGCTGCTCCTCGGAGTATAGGAGGAGAGAAGAGTGCGGGAACCCCGTGTCCATGTAGGGGGCGCTGCTCCTCGGAGTATAGGAAGAGAGAAGAGTGCGGGAACCCCGTGTCCATGTAGAGGGCGCTGCTCCTCAGTGTATAGGAGAGAAGAGTGCGGGAACCCCGTGTCCATGTAGGGGGCGCTGCTCCTCGGAGTATAGGAGGAGAGAAGAGTGCGGGAACCCCGTGTCCATGTAGGGGGCGCTGCTCCTCGGAGTATAGGAGGAGAGAAGAGTGCGGGAACCCCGTGTCCATGTAGGGGCGCTGCTCCTCGGAGTATAGGAGAGAAGAGTGCGGGAACTCCGTGTCCATGTAGGAGGCGCTGCTCCTCGGAGTATAGGAGGAGAGAAGAGTGCGGGAACCCCGTGTCCATGTAGGGGGCGCTGCTCCTCGGAGTATAGGAGGAGAGAAGAGTGCGGGAACCCCGTGTCCATGTAGGGGGCTGCTCCTCAGTGTATAGAAGGAGAGAAGAGTGCGGGAACCCCATGTCCATGTAGGGGGCGCTGCTCCTCGGAGTATAGGAGGAGAGAAGAGTGCGGGAACCCCGTGTACAGAGTATAGGAGGAGAGAAGAGTGCGGGAACCTCGTGTCCATGTAGGGGGCGCTGCTCCTCGGAGTATAGGAGGAGAGAAGAGTGCGGGAACCCCGTGTCCATGTAGGGGGCGCTGCTCCTCGGAGTATAGGAGGAGAGAAGAGTGCAGGAACCCCGTGTCCATGTAGGGGGCGCTGCTCCTCGGAGTATAGGAGTAGAGAAGAGTGCAGGAACCCCGTGTCCATGTAGGGGGCGCTGCTCCTCGGAGTATAGGAGGAGAGAAGAGTGCGGGAACCCCGTGTCCATGTAGGGGGCGCTGCTCCTCGGAGTATAGGAGGAGAGAAGAGTGCGGGAACCCCGTGTCCATGTAGGGGGCGCTGCTCCTCGGAGTATAGGAGGAGAGAAGAGTGCGGGAACCCCATGTCCATGTAGGGGGCGCTGCACCTCGGAGTATAGGAGGAGAGAAGAGTGCGGGAACCCCGTGTCCATGTAGGGGCGCTGCTCCTCGGAGTATAGGAGGAGAGAAGAGTGCGGGAACCCCGTGTCCATGTAGGGGGCGCTGCTCCTCGGAGTATAGGAGGAGAGAAGAGTGCGGGAACCCCATGTCCATGTAGGGGGCGCTGCACCTCGGAGTATAGGAGGAGAGAAGAGTGCGGGAACCCCGTGTCCATGTAGGGGCGCTGCTCCTCGGAGTATAGGAGGAGAGAAGAGTGCGGGAACCCCGTGTCCATGTAGGGGGCGCTGCTCCTCGGAGTATAGGAGGAGAGAAGAGTGCGGGAACCCCGTGTCCATGTAGGGGGCGCTGCTCCTCGGAGTATAGGAGGAGAGAAGAGTGCGGGAACCCCGTGTCCATGTAGGGGGGGCGCTGCTCCTCGGTGTATAGGAGGAGAGAAGAGTGCGGGAACCCCGTGTCCATGTAGGGAGCGCTGCTCCTCGGAGTATAGGAGGAGAGAAGAGTGCGGGAACCCCGTGTCCATGTAGGGGGCGCTGCTCCTCGGAGTAGAGAAGAGTGCGGGAACCCCGTGTCCATGTAGGGAGCGCTGCTCCTCGGTGTATAGGAGGAGAGAAGAGTGCGGGAACCCCGTGTCCATGTAGGGGGCGCTGCTCCTCGGTGTATAGGAGGAGAGAAGAGTGCGGGAACCCCGTGTCCATGTAGGGGGCGCTGCTCCTCGGAGTATAGGAGGAGAGAAGAGTGCGGGAACCCCGTGTCCATGTAGGGGGCGCTGCTCCTCGGAGTATAGGAGGAGAGAAGAGTGCGGGAACCCCGTGTCCATGTAGGGGGCGCTGCTCCTCGGAGTATAGGAGAAGAGAAGAGTGCGGGAACCCCGTGTCCATGTAGGGGGCGCTGCTCCTCGGTGTATAGGAGGAGAGAAGAGTGCGGGAACCCCGTGTCCATGTAGGGGGCGCTGCTCCTCGGTGTATAGGAGGAGAGAAGAGTGCGGGAACCCCGTGTCCATGTAGGGAGCGCTGCTCCTCGGAGTATAGGAGGAGAGAAGAGTGCGGGAACCCCGTGTCCATGTAGAGGGCGCTGCTCCTCGGTGTATATATTAGGAGAGAAGAGTGCGGGAACCCCGTGTCCATGTAGGGGGCGCTGCTTCTCGGAGTATAGGAGGAGAGAAGAGTGCGGGAACCCCGTGTCCATGTAGGGGGCGCTGCTCCTCGGTATATAGGATGAGAGAAGAGTGCGGGAACCCCGTGTCCATGTAGGGGGCGCTGCTCCTCGGTATATAGGATGAGAGAAGAGTGCGGGAACCCTGTGTCCATGTAGGGGGCGCTGCTCCTCGGTGTATAGGAGGAGAGAAGAGTGCGGGAACCCCGTGTCCATGTAGGGGGCGCTGCTTCTCGGAGTATAGGAGGAGAGAAGAGTGCGGGAACCCCGTGTCCATGTAGGGGGCGCTGCTCCTCGGTGTATAGGAGGAGAGAAGAGTGCGGGAACCCCGTGTCCATGTAGGAGGCGCTGCTTCTCGGAGTATAGGAGGAGAGAAGAGTGCGGGAACCCCGTGTCCATGTAGGGGGCGCTGCTTCTCGGAGTATAGGAGGAGAGAAGAGTGCGGGAACCCCGTGTCCATGTAGGGGGCGCTGCTCCTCGGTGTATAGGAGGAGAGAAGAGTGCGGGAACCCCGTGTCCATGTAGAGGGCGCTGTTCCTCGGTGTATAGGAGGAGAGAAGAGTGCGGGAACCCCGTGTCCATGTAGGGGGCGCTGCTCCTCGGTGTATAGGAGGAGAGAAGAGTGCGGGAACCCCGTGTCCATGTAGAGGGCGCTGCTCCTCGGTGTATAGGAGGAGAGAAGAGTGCGGGAACCCCGTGTCCATGTAGAGGGCGCTGCTCCTCGGAGTATAGGAGGAGAGAAGAGTGCGGGAACCCCGTGTCCATGTAGGGGGCGCTGCTCCTCGGTGTATAGGAGGAGAGAAGAGTGCGGGAACCCCGTGTCCATGTAGGGGGCGCTGCTCCTCGGTGTATAGGAGGAGAGAAGAGTGCGGGAACCCCGTGTCCATGTAGGGGGCGCTGCTCCTCGGAGTATAGGAGGAGAGAAGAGTGCGGGAACCCCGTGTCCATGTAGAGGGCGCTGCTCCTCGGAGTATAGGAGGAGAGAAGAGTGCGGGAACCCCGTGTCCATGTAGGGGGCGCTGCTCCTCGGTGTATAGGAGGAGAGAAGAGTGCGGGAACCCCGTGTCCATGTAGGGGGCGCTGCTCCTCGGTGTATAGGAGGAGAGAAGAGTGCGGGAACCCCGTGTCCATGTAGGGGGCGCTGCTCCTCGGAGTATATATTAGGAGAGAAGAGTGCGGGAACCCCGTGTCCATGTAGGGGGCGCTGCTCCTCGGAGTATAGGAGGAGAGAAGAGTGCGGGAACCCCGTGTCCATGTAGGGGGCGCTGCTCCTCGGAGTATAGGAGAGAAGAGTGCGGGAACCCCGTGTCCATGTAGGGAGCGCTGCTCCTCGGAGTATAGGAGAGAAGAGTGCGGGAACCCCGTGTCCATGTAGGGGGCGCTGCTCCTCGGAGTATAGGAGGAGAGAAGAGTGCGGGAAACCCGTGTCCATGTAGGGGGCGCTGCTCCTCGGAGTATAGGAGGAGAGAAGAGTGCGGGAACCCCGTGTCCATGTAGGGGGCGCTGCTCCTCGGTGTATATATTAGGAGAGAAGAGTGCGGGAACCCCGTGTCCATGTAGAGGGCGCTGCTCCTCGGTGTATAGGAGGAGAGAAGAGTGCGGGAACCCTGTGTCCATGTAGGGGGCACTGCTTCTCGGAGTATAGGAGGAGAGAAGAGTGCGGGAACCCCGTGTCCATGTAGGGGGCGCTGCTCCTCGGTGTATAGGAGGAGAGAAGAGTGCGGGAACCCTGTGTCCATGTAGGGGGCACTGCTTCTCGGAGTATAGGAGGAGAGAAGAGTGCGGGAACCCCGTGTCCATGTAGGGGGCGCTGCTCCTCGGAGTATAGGAGGAGAGAAGAGTGCGGGAACCCCGTGTCCATGTAGGGGGTGCTGCTCCTCGGAGTATAGGAGAGAAGAGTGCGGGAACCCCGTGTCCATGTAGGGGGCGCTGCTCCTCGGAGGATAGGAGAAGAGAAGAGTGCGGGAACCCCGTGTCCATGTAGGGGGCGCTGCTCCTCGGAGTATAGGAGGAGAGAAGAGTGCGGGAACCCGTGTCCATGTAGGGGGCGCTGCTCCTCGGAGTATAGGAGGAGAGAAGAGTGCGGGAACCCCGTGTCCATGTAGGGGGCGCTGTTCCTCGGAGTATAGGAGAAGAGAAGAGTGCAGGAACCCCGTGTCCATGTAGGGGGCGCTGCTCCTCGGAGTATAGGAGGAGAGAAGAGTGCGGGAACCCCGTGTCCATGTAGGGGGAGCTGCTCCTCGGAGTATAGGAGGAGAGAAGAGTGCGGGAACCCCGTGTCCATGTAGGGGGGGCGCTGCTCCTCGGAGTATAGGAGGAGAGAAGAGTGCAGGAACCCTGTGTCCATGTAGGGGGCGCTGCTTCTCGGAGTATAGGAGGAGAGAAGAGTGCGGGAACCCCGTGTCCATGTAGGGGGCGCTGCTCCTCGGTGTATAGGAGGAGAGAAGAGTGCGGGAACCCCGTGTCCATGTAGGGGGCGCTGCTCCTCGGTGTATAGGAGGAGAGAAGAGTGCGGGAACCCCGTGTCCATGTAGGGGGCGCTGCTCCTCGGAGTATAGGAGGAGAGAAGAGTGCGGGAACCCCGTGTCCATGTAGGGGGCGCTGCTCCTCAGAGTATAGGAGGAGAGAAGAGTGCGGGAACCCCGTGTCCATGTAGAGGGCGCTGCTCCTCGGAGTATAGGAGGAGAGAAGAGTGCAGGAACCCCGTGTCCATGTAGGGGGCGCTGCTCCTCGGAGTATAGGAGGAGAGAAGAGTGCGGGAACCCCGTGTCCATGTAGGGGGCGCTGTTCCTCGGTGTATAGGAGGAGAGAAGAGTGCGGGAACCCCGTGTCCATGTAGGGGGCGCTGCTCCTCGGAGTATAGGAGGAGAGAAGAGTGCGGGAACCCCGTGTCCATGTAGGGGGCGCTGCTCCTCGGTGTATAGGAGGAGAGAAGAGTGCGGGAACCCCGTGTCCATGTAGGGGGCGCTGTTCCTCGGTGTATAGGAGGAGAGAAGAGTGCGGGAACCCCGTGTCCATGTAGGGGGCGCTGCTCCTCGGTGTATAGGAGGAGAGAAGAGTGCGGGAACCCCGTGTCCATGTAGGGAGCGCTGCTCCTCGGAGTATAGGAGGAGAGAAGAGTGCGGGAACCCCGTGTCCATGTAGGGGGCGCTGCTCCTCGGTGTATAGGAGGAGAGAAGAGTGCGGGAACCCCGTGTCCATGTAGGGGGCGCTGCTCCTCGGTGTATAGGAGGAGAGAAGAGTGCGGGAACCCCGTGTCCATGTAGGGGGCGCTGCTCCTCGGAGTATATTAGGAGAGAAGAGTGCGGGAACCCCGTGTCCATGTAGGGGGCGCTGCTCCTCGGTGTATAGGAGGAGAGAAGAGTGCGGGAACCCCGTGTCCATGTAGGGGGCGCTGCTCCTCGGTGTATAGGAGGAGAGAAGAGTGCGGGAACCCCGTGTCCATGTAGGGGGCGCTGCTCCTCAGAGTATAGGAGGAGAGAAGAGTGCGGGAACCCCGTGTCCATGTAGAGGGCGCTGCTCCTCGGAGTATAGGAGGAGAGAAGAGTGCGGGAACCCCGTGTCCATGTAGGGGGCGCTGCTCCTCGGAGTATAGGAGGAGAGAAGAGTGCGGGAACCCCGTGTCCATGTAGGGGGCGCTGCTCCTTGGAGTATAGGAGAAGAGAAGAGTGCGGGAACCCCGTGTCCATGTAGGGGGCGCTGCTCTTCGTGTATAGGAGGAGAGAAGAGTGCGGGAACCCCGTGTCCATGTAGGGGGAGCTGCTCCTCGGAGTATAGGAGGAGAGAAGAGTGCGGGAACCCCGTGTTCATGTAGGGGGCGCTGCTCCTCGGAGTATAGGAGGAGAGAAGAGTGCGGGAACCCCGTGTCCATGTAGGGGGCGCTGCTCCTCGGGGTATAGGAGGAGAGAAGAGTGCAGGAACCCCGTGTCCATGTAGGAGGCACTGCTCCTCGGTGTATAGGAGGAGAGAAGAGTGCGGGAACCCCGTGTCCATGTAGGGGGCTCTGCTCCTCGGTGTATAGGAGGAGAGAAGAGTGCGGGAACCCCGTGTCCATGTAGGGGGCGCTGCTCCTCGGAGTATAGGAGGAGAGAAGAGTGCGGGAACCCCCTGTCCATGTAGGGGGCGCTGCTCATCGGTGTATAGGAGGAGAGAAGAGTGCGGGAACCCCGTGTCCATGTAGGGGGCGCTGCTCCTCGGAGTATAGGAGGAGAGAAGAGTGCGGGAACCCCCTGTCCATGTAGGGGGCGCTGCTCATCGGTGTATAGGAGGAGAGAAGAGTGCGGGAACCCCGTGTCCATGTAGGGGGCGCTGCTCCTCGGTGTATAGGAGGAGAGAAGAGTGCGGGAACCCCGTGTCCATGTAGGGGGCGCTGCTCCTCGGAGTATAGGAGGAGAGAAGAGTGCGGGAACCCCGTGTCCATGTAGGGGGGCTGCTCCTCAGAGTATAGGAGAGAAGAGTGCGGGAACCCCGTGTCCATGTAGGGGGCGCTGCTCCTCGGTGTATAGGAGGAGAGAAGAGTGCGGGAACCCCGTGTCCATGTAGGGGGAGCTGCTCCTCGGAGTATAGGAGGAGAGAAGAGTGCGGGAACCCCGTGTCCATGTAGGGGGAGCTGCTCCTCGGAGTATAGGAGGAGAGAAGAGTGCGGGAACCCCGTGTCCATGTAGGGGGTGCTGCTCCTCGGTGTATAGGAGGAGAGAAGGGTGCGGGAACCCCGTGTCCATGTAGGGGGCGCTGCTCCTTGGAGTATAGGAGAAGAGAAGAGTGCGGGAACCCCGTGTCCATGTAGGGGGCGCTGCTCTTCGTGTATAGGAGGAGAGAAGAGTGTGGGAACCCCGTGTCCATGTAGGGGGAGCTGCTCCTCGGAGTATAGTAGGAGAGAAGAGTGTGGGAACCCCGTGTCCATGTAGGGGGAGCTGCTCCTCGGAGTATAGGAGGAGAGAAGAGTGCGGGAACCCGGTGTCCATGTAGGGGGCGCTGCTCCTCGGAGTATAGGAGGAGAGAAGAGTGCGGGAACCCCGTGTCCATGTAGGGGGCGCTGCTCCTCGGTGTATAGGAGGAGAGAAGAGTGCGGGAACCCCGTGTCCATGTAGGGGACGCTGCTCCTCGGAGTATAGGAGGAGAGAAGAGTGCGGGAACCCCGTGTCCATGTAGG
The DNA here is from genome assembly GCA_037952925.1 of Lithobates clamitans. Classification (NCBI taxonomy): domain Eukaryota; kingdom Metazoa; phylum Chordata; class Amphibia; order Anura; family Ranidae; genus Lithobates; species Lithobates clamitans. The sequence goes on along the minus strand of JBBGZY010003355.1, from coordinate 11,599 downwards.
GGGGCTGCTCCTCAGAGTATAGGAGAGAAGAGTGCGGGAACCCCGTGTCCATGTAGGGGGAGCTGCTCCTCGGAGTATAGGAGGAGAGAAGAGTGCGGGAACCCCGTGTCCATGTAGGGGGCGCTGATCCTCGGAGTATAGGAGAGAAGAGTGCGGGAACCCCGTGTCCATGTAGGGGGCGCTGATCCTCGGAGTATAGGAGAGAAGAGTGCGGGAACCCCGTGTCCATGTAGAGGGCGCTGCTCCTCGGAGTATAGGAGAGAAGAGTGCGGGAACCCCGTGTGCATGTAGGGGGCGCTGCTCCTCGGTGTATAGGAGGAGAGAAGAGTGCGGGAACCCCGTGTCCATGTAGGGGGTGCTGCTCCTCGGTGTATAGGAGGAGAGAAGAGTGCGGGAACCCTGTGTCCATGTAGGGGGCGCTGCTCCTCAGAGTATAGGAGGAGAGAAGAGTGCGGGAACCCCGTGTCCATGTAGAGGGCGCTGCTCCTCGGAGTATAGGAGGAGAGAAGAGTGCGGGAACCCCGTGTCCATGTAGGGGGCGCTGCTCCTCGGAGTATAGGAGAAGAGAAGAGTGCGGGAACCCCGTGTCCATGTAGGGGGCGCTGCTCCTCGGAGTAGAGGAGGAGAGAAGAGTGCGGGAACCCCGTGTCCATGTAAGGGGCGCTGCTCCTCGGTGTATAGGAGGAGAGAAGAGTGCGGGAACCCCGTGTCCATGTAAGGGGCGCTGCTCCTTGGAGTATAGGAGGAGAGAAGAGTGCGGGAACCCCGTGTCCATGTAGGGGGCGCTGCTCCTCGGAGGATAGGAGGAGAGAAGAGTGCGGGAACCCCGTGTCCATGTAGGGGGCGCTGCTCCTCGGAGTATAGGAGGAGAGAAGAGTGCGGGAACCCCGTGTCCATATAGGGGGTGCTGCTCCTCGGTGTATAGGAGGAGAGAAGAGTGCGGGAACCCCGTGTCCATGTAGGGGGCGCTGCTCCTCGGAGTATAGGAGAGAAGAGTGAGGGAACCCCGTGTCCATGTAGGGGGCGCTGCTCCTCGGAGTATAGGAGGAGAGAAGAGTGCGGGAACCCCGTGTCCATGTAGGGAGCGCTGCTCCTCGGTGTATAGGAGGAGAGAAGAGTGCGGGAACCCCGTGTCCATGTAGGGGGCGCTGCTCCTCGGAGTATAGGAGAAGAGAAGAGTGCGGGAACCCCGTGTCCATGTAGGGGGCGCTGCTCCTCGGAGTAGAGGAGGAGAGAAGAGTGCGGGAACCCCGTGTCCATGTAGGGGGCGCTGCTCCTCGGAGGATAGGAGGAGAGAAGAGTGCGGGAACCCCGTGTCCATGTAGGGGGCGCTGCTCCTCGGAGTATAGGAGGAGAGAAGAGTGCGGGAACCCCGTGTCCATGTAGGGGGCGCTGCTCCTCGGAGTATAGGAGGAGAGAAGAGTGCGGGAACCCCCTGTCCATGTAGGGGGCGCTGCTCCTCGGAGTATAGGAGGAGAGAAGAGTGCGGGAACCCCGTGTCCATGTAGGGGGCGTTGCTCCTCGGTGTATAGGAGGAGAGAAGAGTGCGGGAACCCCGTGTCCATGTAGGGGGCGCTGCTCCTCAGAGTATAGGAGGAGAGAAGAGTGCGGGAACCCCGTGTCCATGTAGGGGGCGCTGCTCCTCGGAGTATAGGAGGAGAGAAGAGTGCGGGAACCCCGTGTCCATGTAGGGGGCGCTGCTCCTCGGTGTATAGGAGGAGAGAAGAGTGCGGGAACCCCGTGTCCATGTAGGGGGCGCTGCTCCTCGGTGTATAGGAGGAGAGAAGAGTGCGGGAACCCCGTGTCCATGTAGGGGGCGCTGCTCCTCGGAGTATAGGAGAGAAGAGTGAGGGAACCCCGTGTCCATGTAGGGGGCGCTTCTCCTCGGAGTATAGGAGTAGAGAAGAGTGCGGGAACCCCGTGTCCATGTAGGGGGCGCTGCTCCTCGGAGTATAGGAGGAGAGAAGAGTGCGGGAACCCCGTGTCCATGTAGGGGGCGCTTCTCCTCGGAGTATAGGAGTAGAGAAGAGTGCGGGAACCCCGTGTCCATGTAGGGGGCGCTGCTCCTCGGAGTATAGGAGGAGAGAAGAGTGCGGGAACCCCGTGTCCATGTAGGGAGCGCTGCTCCTCGGAGTATAGGAGGAGAGAAGAGTGCGGGAACCCCGTGTCCATGTAGGGGGCGCTGCTCCTCGGAGTATAGTAGGAGAGAAGAGTGTGGGAACCCCGTGTCCATGTAGGGGGCGCTGCTCCTCGGTGTATAGGAGGAGAGAAGAGTGCGGGAACCCCGTGTCCATGTAGGGGGCGCTGCTCCTCGGTGTATAGGAGGAGAGAAGAGTGCGGGAACCCCGTGTCCATGTAGGGGGCGCTGCTCCTCGGAGTATAGGAGGAGAGAAGAGTGCGGGAACCCCGTGTCCATGTAGGGGGCGCTGCTCCTCGGTGTATAGGAGAGAAGAGTGCGGGAACCCTGTGTCCATGTAGGGGGCGCTGCTCCTCGGAGTATAGGAGGAGAGAAGAGTGTGGGAACCCCGTGTCCATGTAGGGGGCGCTGCTCCTCGGTGTATAGGAGGAGAGAAGAGTGCGGGAACCCCGTGTCCATGTAGGAGGCGCTGCTCCTCGGAGTATAGGAGAGAAGAGTGCGGGAACCCCGTGTCCATGTAAAGGGCGCTGCTCCTCGGTGTATAGGAGGAGAGAAGAGTGCGGGAACCCCGTGTCCATGTAGGGGGCGCTGCTCCTCGGAGTATAGGAGAGAAGAGTGCGGGAACCCCGTGTCCATGTAAAGGGCGCTGCTCCTCGGAGTATAGGAGAGAAGAGTGCGGGAACCCCCTGTCCATGTAGGAGGCGCTGCTCCTCGGAGTATAGGAGGAGAGAAGAGTGCGGGAACCCCGTGTCCATGTAGAGGGCGCTGCTCCTCGGAGTATAGGAGGAGAGAAGAGTGCGGGAACCCCGTGTCCATGTAGGGGGCGCTGCTCCTCGGTGTATAGGAGAGAAGAGTGCAGGAACCCCGTGTCCATGTAGGGGGCGCTGCTCCTCGGAGTATAGGAGGAGAGAAGAGTGCGGGAACCCCGTGTCCATGTAGGAGGCGCTGCTCCTCGGTGTATAGGAGGAGAGAAGAGTGCGGGAACCCCGTGTCCATGTAGGAGGCGCTGCTCCTCGGTGTATAGGAGAGAAGAGTGCGGGAACCCCGTGTCCATGTAGGGGGCGCTGCTCCTCGGAGTATAGGAGGAGAGAAGAGTGCGGGAACCCCGTGTCCATGTAGGGGGCGCTGCTCCTCGGAGTATAGGAGGAGAGAAGAGTGCGGGAACCCCGTGTCCATGTAGGGGGCGCTGCTCCTCGGTGTATAGGAGAGAAGAGTGCGGGAACCTCGTGTCCATGTAGAGGGCGCTGCTCCTCGGAGTATAGGAGGAGAGAAGAGTGCGGGAACCCCGTGTCCATGTAGGGGGCGCTGCTCCTCGGAGTATAGGAGGAGAGAAGAGTGCGGGAACCCCGTGTCCATGTAGGGGGCGCTGCTCCTCGGAGTATAGGAGAGAAGAGTGCGGGAACCCCGTGTCCATGTAGGGGGCGCTGCTCCTCGGAGTATAGGAGAGAAGAGTGCGGGAACCCCGTGTCCATGTAGGGGGCGCTGCTCCTCGGAGTATAGGAGGAGAGAAGAGTGCGGGAACCCCGTGTCCATGTAGGAGGCGCTGCTCCTCGGTGTATAGGAGAGAAGAGTGCGGGAACCCCGTGTCCATGTAGGGGGCGCTGCTCCTCGGTGTATAGGAGAGAAGAGTGCAGGAACCCCGTGTCCATGTAGGGGGCGCTGCTCCTCGGAGTATAGGAGAGAAGAGTGCGGGAACCTCGTGTCCATGTAGAGGGCGCTGCTCCTCGGTGTATAGGAGGAGAGAAGAGTGCGGGAACCCCGTGTCCATGTAGAGGGAGCTGCTCCTCGGTGTATAGGAGTAGAGAAGAGTGCGGGAACCCCGTGTCCATGTAGGGGGCGCTGCTCCTCGGTGTATAGGAGGAGAGAAGAGTGCGGGAACCCCGTGTCCATGTAGGGGACGCTGCTCCTCGGAGTATAGGAGGAGAGAAGAGTGCGGGAACCCCGTGTCCATGTAGGGGGCGCTGCTCCTCGGTGTATAGGAGGAGAGAAGAGTGCGGGAACCCCGTGTCCATGTAGGGGGCGCTGCTCCTCGGTGTATAGGAGGAGAGAAGAGTGCGGGAACCCCATGTCCATGTAGGGGGCGCTGCTCCTCGGAGTATAGGAGAGAAGAGTGCGGGAACCCCGTGTCCATGTAGAGGGCGCTGTTCCTCGGAGTATAGGAGGAGAGAAGAGTGCGGGAACCCCGTGTCCATGTAGGGGGCGCTGCTCCTCGGAGTATAGGAGGAGAGAAGAGTGCGGGAACCCCGTGTCCATGTAGAGGGCGCTGTTCCTCGGAGTATAGGAGGAGAGAAGAGTGCGTGAACCCCGTGTCCATGTAGGGGGCGCTGCTCCTCAGAGTATAGGAGGAGAGAAGAGTGCGGGAACGCCGTGTCTATGTAGAGGGCGCTGCTCCTCAGAGCATAGGAGTAGAGAAGAGTGCGGGAACCCCGTGTCCATGTAGGGGGCGCTGCTCCTCGGAGTATAGGAGGAGAGAAGAGTGCGGGAACCCCGTGTCCATGTAGGGGGCGCTGCTCCTCGGAGTATAGGAGGAGAGAAGAGTGCGGGAACCCCGTGTCCATGTAGGGGGCGCTGCTCCTCGGAGTATAGGAGGAGAGAAGAGTGCGGGAACCCCGTGTCCATGTAGGGGACGCTGCTCCTCGGAGTATAGGAGGAGAGAAGAGTGCGGGAACCCCGTGTCCATGTAGGGGGCGCTGCTCCTCGGAGTATAGGAGAGAAGAGTGCGGGAACCCCGTGTCCATGTAGGGGGCGCTGCTCCTCGGAGTATAGGAGGAGAGAAGAGTGCGGGAACCCCGTGTCCATGTAGGGAGCGCTGCTCCTCGGTGTATAGGAGGAGAGAAGAGTGCGGGAACCCCATGTCCATGTAGGGGGCGCTGCACCTCGGAGTATAGGAGGAGAGAAGAGTGCGGGAACCCCGTGTCCATGTAGGGGCGCTGCTCCTCGGAGTATAGGAGGAGAGAAGAGTGCGGGAACCCCGTGTCCATGTAGGGGGCACTGCTCCTCGGAGTATAGGAGGAGAGAAGAGTGCAGGAACCCCGTGTCCATGTAGAGGGCGCTGCTCCTCGGAGTATAGGAGGAGAGAAGAGTGCGGGAACCCCGTGTCCATGTAGGGGGCGCTGCTCCTCGGTGTATAGGAGGAGAGAAGAGTGCGGGAACCCCGTGTCCATGTAGGGGGCACTGCTCCTCGGAGTATAGGAGGAGAGAAGAGTGCAGGAACCCCGTGTCCATGTAGAGGGCGCTGCTCCTCGGAGTATAGGAGGAGAGAAGAGTGCGGGAACCCCGTGTCCATGTAGGGGGCGCTGCTCCTCGGTGTATAGGAGGAGAGAAGAGTGCGGGAACCTCGTGTTCATGTAGGGGGCGCTGCTCCTCGGAGTATAGGAGGAGAGAAGAGTGCGGGAACCCCGTGTCCATGTAGGGGGGCGCTGCTCCTCGGTGTATAGGAGGAGAGAAGAGTGCGGGAACCTCGTGTTCATGTAGGGGGCGATGCTCCTCGGTGTATAGGAGGAGAGAAGAGTGCGGGAACCCCGTGTCCATGTAGGGGGCGCTGCTCCTCGGAGTATAGGAGGAGAGAAGAGTGCGGGAACCCCTTGTCCATGTAGGGGGCGCTGCTCCTCGGAGTATACTAGGAGAGAAGAGTGCGGGAACCCCTTGTCCATGTAGGGGGCGCTGCTCCTCGGAGTATACTAGGAGAGAAGAGTGCGGGAACCCCGTGTCCATGTAGGGGGCGCTGCTCCTCGGTGTATAGGAGGAGAGAAGAGTGCGGGAACCCCGTGTACAGAGTATAGGAGGAGAGAAGAGTGCGGGAACCCCGTGTCCATGTAGGGAGCGCTGCTCCTTGTGTATAGGAGGAGAGAAGAGTGCGGGAACCCCGTGTCCATGTAGAGGGCGCTGCTCCTCGGAGTATAGGAGGAGAGAAGAGTGCGGGAACCCCGTGTCCATGTAGGGGGCGCTGCTCCTCGGAGTATAGGAGGAGAGAAGAGTGCGGGAACCCCGTGTCCATGTAGGGGGCGCTGCTCCTCGGAGTATAGGAGGAGAGAAGAGTGCGGGAACTCCGTGTCCATGTAGGGGGCGCTGCTCCTCGGAGTATAGGAGGAGAGAAGAGTGCGGGAACCCCGTGTCCATGTAGGGGGCTCTGCTCCTCGGAGTATAGGAGGAGAGAAGAGTGCGGGAACCCCGTGTTCATGTAGGGGGCGCTGCTCCTCGGAGTATAGGAGGAGAGAAGAGTGCGGGAACCCCGTGTCCATGTAGGGGGCGCTGATCCTCGGTGTATAGGAGGAGAGAAGAGTGTGGGAACCCCGTGTCCATGTAGGGGGCGCTGCTCCTCGGAGTATAGGAGGAGAGAAGAGTGCGGGAACCCCGTGTCCATGTAGGGGGCGCTGCTCCTCGGAGTATAGGAGGAGAGAAGAGTGCGGGAACCCCGTGTCCATGTAGGGGGCGCTGCTCCTCGGTGTATAGGAGGAGAGAAGAGTGCGGGAACCCCGTGTCCATGTAGGGGGCGCTGCTCCTCGGTGTATAGGAGGAGAGAAGAGTGCGGGAACCCCGTGTCCATGTAGGGAGCGCTGCTCCTCGGTGTATAGGAGGAGAGAAGAGTGCGGGAACCCCGTGTTCATGTAGGGGGCGCTGCTCCTCGGTGTATAGGAGAGAAGAGTGCGGGAACCCCGTGTCCATGTAGGGGGCGCTGCTCCTCGGAGTATAGGAGGAGAGAAGAGTGCGGGAACCCCATGTTCATGTAGGGGGCGCTGCTCCTCGGTGTATAGGAGGAGAGAAGAGTGCGGGAACCCCGTGTTCATGTAGGGGGCGCTGCTCCTCGGAGTATAGGAGGAGAGAAGAGTGGGGAAACCCCGTGTCCATGTAGGGGGCGCTGCTCCTCGGAGTATAGGAGGAGAGAAGAGTGCGGGAACCCCGTGTCCATGTAGGGGGCGCTGCTCCTCGTGTATAGGAGGAGAGAAGAGTGCGGGAACCCCGTGTCCATGTAGGGGGCGCTGCTCCTCGGAGTATAGGAGGAGAGAAGAGTGCAGGAACCCCGTGTCCATGTAGGGGGCGCTGCTCCTCGGTGTATAGGAGGAGAGAAGAGTGCGGGAACCCCGTGTCCATGTAGGGGGCGCTGCTCCTCGGAGTATAGGAAGAGAGAAGAGTGCGGGAACCCCGTGTCCATGTAGGGGGCGCTGCTCCTCGGAGTATAGGAGGAGAGAAGAGTGCGGGAACCCCGTGTCCATGTAGGGGGCGCTGCTCCTCGGTGTATAGGAGGAGAGAAGAGTGCGGGAACCCCGTGTCCATGTAGGGGGCGCTGCTCCTCGGAGTATAGGAGGAGAGAAGAGTGCAGGAACCCCGTGTCCATGTAGGGGGCGCTGCTCCTCGGAGTATAGGAGGAGAGAAGAGTGCGGGAACCCCGTGTCCATGTAGGGGGCGCTGCTCCTCGGAGTATAGGAGGAGAGAAGAGTGCAGGAACCCCGTGTCCATGTAGGGGGCGCTGCTCCTCGGAGTATAGGAGGAGAGAAGAGTGCGGGAACCCCGTGTCCATGTAGGGGGCGCTGCTCCTCGGTGTATAGGAGGAGAGAAGAGTGCGGGAACCCCGTGTTCATGTAGGGGGCGCTGCTCCTCGGTGTAGAGGAGGAGAGAAGAGTGCGGGAACCCCCTGTCCATGTAGGGAGCGCTGCTCCTCGTGTATAGGAGGAGAGAAGAGTGCGGGAACCCCGTGTCCATGTAGAGGGCGCTGCTCCTCGGTGTATAGGAGGAGAGAAGAGTGCGGGAACCCCGTGTCCATGTAGGGGGCGCTGCTCCTCGGAGTATAGGAGGAGAGAAGAGTGCGGGAACCCCGTGTCCATGTAGGGGGCGCTGATCCTCGGAGTATATTAGGAGAGAAGAGTGCGGGAACCCCGTGTCCATGTAGAGGGCGCTGCTCCTCGGAGTATAGGAGGAGAGAAGAGTGCGGGAACCCCGTGTCCATGTAGGGAGCGCTGCTCCTCGGAGTATAGGAGGAGAGAAGAGTGCGGGAACCCCGTGTCCATGTAGAGGGCGCTGCTCCTCGGAGTATAGGAGGAGAGAAGAGTGCGGGAACCCCGTGTCCATGTAGGGGGCGCTGCTCCTCGGAGTATAGGAGGAGAGAAGAGTGCGGGAACCCCGTGTCCATGTAGGGGGCGCTGCTCCTCGGAGTATAGGAGGAGAGAAGAGTGCGGAAACCCCGTGTCCATGTAGGGGGCGCTGCTCCTCGGAGTATAGGAGGAGAGAAGAGTGCGGGAACCCCGTGTCCATGTAGGGGCGCTGCTCCTCGGAGTATAGGAGGAGAGAAGAGTGCGGGAACCCCGTGTCCATGTAGGGGGCGCTGCTCCTCGGAGTATACTAGGAGAAGAAGAGTGGCGGGAACCCCTTGTCCATGTAGGGGGCGCTGCTCCTCGAGTATATTAGGAGAGAAGAGTGCGGGAACCCCGTGTCCATGTAGGGGGCGCTGCTCCTCGGAGTATATTAGGAGAGAAGAGTGCGGGAACCTCGTGTCCATGTAGGGGGCGCTGCTCCTCGGAGTATAGGAGGAGAGAAGAGTGCGGGAACCCAGTGTCCATGTAGGGGGCGCTGCTCCTCGGTGTATAAGAGGAGAGAAGAGTGCGGGAACCCCGTGTCCATGTAGGGGGCGCTGCTCCTCGGAGTATAGGAGGAGAAGAGTGCGGGAACCCCGTGTCCATGTAGGGGGCGCTGCTCCTCGGTGTATAGGAGGAGAGAAGAGTGCGGGAACCCCGTGTCCATGTAGGGGGCGCTGCTCCTCGGTGTATAGGAGGAGAGAAGAGTGCGGGAACCCCGTGTCCATGTAGGGGGCGCTGCTCCTCGGTGTATAGGAGGAGAGAAGAGTGCGGGAACCCCGTGTCCATGTAGGGGGGCGCTGCTCCTCGGTGTATAGGAGGAGAGAAGAGTGCGGGAACCCCGTGTCCATGTAGGGGGCGCTGCTCCTCGGAGTATAGGAGGAGAGAAGAGTGCGGGAACCCCGTGTCCATGTAGGGGGCGCTGCTCCTCGGAGTATAGGAGAGAAGAGTGCGGGAACCCCGTGTCCATGTAGGGGGCGCTGCTCCTCGGTGTATAGGAGGAGAGAAGAGTGCGGGAACCCCGTGTCCATGTAGGGGGCGCTGCTCCTCGGTGTATAGGAGGAGAGAAGAGTGCGGGAACCCCGTGTCCATGTAGGGGGCGCTGCTCCTCGGAGTAGAGAAGAGTGCGGGAACCCCGTGTCCATGTGAGGGGCGCTGCTCCTCGGAGTATAGGAGGAGAGAAGAGTGCGGGAACCCCGTGTCCATGTAGGGGGCGCTGCTCCTCGGTGTATAGGAGAAGAGAAGAGTGCGGGAACCCCGTGTCCATGTAGGGGGCGCTGCTCCTCGGAGTATAGGAGGAGAGAAGAGTGCGGGAACCCCGTGTCCATGTAGGGGGCGCTGCTCCTCGGTGTATAGGAGAAGAGAAGAGTGCGGGAACCCCGTGTCCATGTAGGGGGCGCTGCTCCTCGGAGTATAGGGGGAGAGAAGAGTGCGGGAACCCCGTGTCCATGTAGGGGGCGCTGCTCCTCGGTGTATAGGAGGAGAGAAGAGTGCGGGAACCCCGTGTCCATGTAGAGGGCGCTGCTCCTCGGTGTATAGGAGGAGAGAAGAGTGCGGGAACCCCGTGTCCATGTAGGGGGCGCTGCTCCTCAGTGTATAGGAGGAGAGAAGAGTGCGGGAACCCCGTGTCCATGTAGGGGGCGCTGCTCCTCGGAGTATAGGAGGAGAGAAGAGTGCGGGAACCCCGTGTCCATGTAGGGGGCGCTGCTCCTCGGTGTATAGGAGGAGAGAAGAGTGCGGGAACCCCGTGTCCATGTAGGGGGCGCTGCTCCTCGGAGTAGAGAAGAGTGCGGGAACCCCGTGTCCATGTGAGGGGCGCTGCTCCTCGGAGTATAGGAGGAGAGAAGAGTGCGGGAACCCCGTGTCCATGTAGGGGGCGCTGCTCCTCGGTGTATAGGAGAAGAGAAGAGTGCGGGAACCCCGTGTCCATGTAGGGGGCGCTGCTCCTCGGAGTATAGGGGGAGAGAAGAGTGCGGGAACCCCGTGTCCATGTAGGGGGCGCTGCTCCTCGGTGTATAGGAGGAGAGAAGAGTGCGGGAACCCCGTGTCCATGTAGGGGGCGCTGCTCCTCGGAGTATAGGAGGAGAGAAGAGTGCGGGAACCTCGTGTCCATGTAGGGGGCGCTGCTCCTCGGAGTATAGGAGGAGAGAAGAGTGCGGGAACCTCGTGTCCATGTAGGGGGCGCTGCTCCTCGTGTATAGGAGGAGAGAAGAGTGCGGGAACCCCGTGTCCATGTAGGGGGCGCTGCTCCTCGGAGTATAGGAGGAGAGAAGAGTGCGGGAACCCCGTGTCCATGTAGGGGGCGCTGCTCCTCGGAGTATAGGAGGAGAGAAGAGTGCGGGACCCCCGTGTCCATGTAGAGGGCGCTGCTCCTCGGTGTATAGGAGGAGAGAAGAGTGCGGGAACCCCGTGTCCATGTAGGGGGCGCTGCTCCTCGGAGTATAGGAGGAGAGAAGAGTGCGGGAACCCCGTGTCCATGTAGAGGGCGCTGCTCCTCGGAGTATAGGAGGAGAGAAGAGTGCGGGAACCCCGTGTCCATGTAGAGGGCGCTGCTCCTCGGTGTATAGGAGGAGAGAAGAGTGCGGGAACCCCGTGTCCATGTAGGGGGCGCTGCTCCTCGGAGTATAGGAGGAGAGAAGAGTACGGGAACCCCGTGTCCATGTAGGGGGCGCTGCTCCTCGGAGTATAGGAGGAGAGAAGAGTGCGGGAACCCCGTGTCCATGTAGAGGGCGCTGCTCCTCGGAGTATAGGAGGAGAGAAGAGTGCGGGAACCCCGTGTCCATGTAGGAGGCGCTGCTCCTCGGAGTATAGGAGGAGAGAAGAGTGCGGGAACCCCGTGTCCATGTAGGGGGCGCTGCTCCTCGGAGTATAGGAGGAGAGAAGAGTACGGGAACCCCGTGTCCATGTAGGAGGCGCTGCTCCTCGGAGTATAGGAGGAGAGAAGAGTGCGGGAACCCCGTGTCCATGTAGGGGGCGCTGCTCCTCGGAGTATAGGAGGAGAGGAGTGCGGGAACCCCGTGTCCATGTAGGGGGCGCTGCTCCTCGGAGTATAGGAGGAGAGAAGAGTGCGGGAACCCCGTGTTCATGTAGGGGGCGCTGCTCCTCGGTGTATAGGAGGAGAGAAGAGTGCGGGAACCCCGTGTCCATGTAGGGGGCGCTGCTCCTCGGTGTATAGGAGGAGAGAAGAGTGCGGGAACCCCGTGTCCATGTAGGGGGCGCTGCTCCTCGTGTATAGGAGAAGAGAAGGGTGCGGGAACCCCGTGTACATGTAGGGAGCGCTGCTCCTCAGAGTATAGGAGGAGAGAAGAGTGCGGGAACCCCGTGTCCATGTAGGGGGCGCTGCTCCTCGGTGTATAGGAGGAGAGAAGAGTGCGGGAAGTGGGGAACCCCGTGT